>JANEYF010004753.1:0-149467 GCA_029963845.1 Rhamnusium bicolor | reverse complement strand
GACCTAAACCTTTCTTGTATTAGACAATAATGATGAGGAGCTCACTTCTTGGACTCTCTCTATGGATACATCGAAATCTTTTTCACTCACTTCCGTTCTACAACTCCTATAGTCTATCTACTCTGGCCACATCAGATACTTTTTACTTTGTTGTACCTAATATAAGGAAGTATAATAATCGTCATTTTTTCGACCTCGAGATTTTGATTGAAATATACGTTTTGAACCCTTCTGAATCTATTCTGACTATTTTCCGAATGATAGTTTCCAAATTTGGCAGTTAAGATTGTCAACAATATTTCAGGTGACACATTAAATTTGGTAAATGTGGTACCACCAGAAGACACATAATGAATCAAAGAAGAAAAAAGGTACAATTTAGTTAAAATGTCAGTGTCAACAACAAAAAATTAGTAAAATATATGACATGAATTATTATTGATAGTATCGAATGACGCTGATAATTAATTATTTAAAAATTTTAATGAAACGTTTCAAGACACTCTTTAAAATTTAATTAAGGTAAGTGAAGAATTAAATAGAATGATTTTTAGATCAGGATGATATATGTTATAAGAAAGTTATGTGCTGGCCACATCAGATATTTATTAATTTCAGAAAAAAATCCTGGAACATGTATAAAAATAATTACGTATCTCTTAATGTTTTTATCATGTTGGTGATATCACTCGTGCCGAGATTTTGACACTGTCGAAAAAAGTGTTCAATGATAAGGAGGGTCAAGTGACACTCCATTTGAATGGTATTTCATTTCTCTACCCAACGGTTTAATATAATTCGTTGACAAGACAAGATCTGTTTGAAACCGGTTAATAATTTAAACTGTGTAAGTACATCAGCCTTTCAGTAAAAATACAATATAGGCATTCTCTCGAAGGTATTTTAATACATCTAGTTTATTCTATTTTCAAACTATTGACCATGAACAGCTTGCTCAGCAGTGGTGAAGACGTAATAGGTATTCGTATTGAATTCTATCTGGAGCTACTGTTGTAATTTGCAATATTTAGTATCTCATGAGTTCCTTTAAATCATGCAGATGATTGTGCTTATTCATATACAATTTACTTCTCAAATATTTCTATGTGAAAAAGTCTAGTGGCGTCAAATCCGGGGATCACGCTCTATTTAATCTTTTCGAAAAACGTCAGTCAAATATTCACAGATATTTATCGCAGAATGCGGAGAAGCCCTAACTTGTTGATACTACAAGTAATTTGAAGGGCGGCGATAAATTTTTCGTTTGAGAATAAATTATTAGATTTTAAGAGTAACTGTTCCAAATATCTTATCTGTGATAAGTTTTTTTGTATAAGTTAGAAAATAATAATTAACAAAACAATTTTCAACGTTATTATATATTCATTTTATTCCATATTTTATTAATTTTTATCAAACCCCCTTTAAGCGGGGCGTGTATTTTGAATGTTCATTCTCGGTTTTCATAATTCGCACAAAAATCTGAGTGAAATTATGCGAATCACTTAAAAGCTCTATGAAGTTGCACATGGGACCACAAATAATTAATTAAATAACCACATTACAATAGAGTTCAAAACTAAGATTAACAATAGAATAGTATCAAAAAGAAAAAGTGAACCAATTAAAATTTTAAAGTATATGAGTAAAGGTTGTTACCAAGAAAGTTCTTTTTCTTTATTAAAAACTTTGGTTGTGTGACATTTATAAGCACTAAATAAAAGAAAATCTAACTCATTGTCTAAATAAATCCTATTAAAGCCTTTGTTTCACCTCCAGTTACAAATAAACTTTCTGCGCCGACATAACGAGCTTAAAACAATTAAATTACCTTTCGATTCGACGACAATACAAAAGGGTATTTCATTTCATTAAAGTTGGCTTTGTTTTAATAGATAATGAGCGGAAATTGGGAGGACGATCACAAGGGCTGGTAAAACAAAGGACATTTACCTCGCAAAACAATATTCTGTGACCACAACGACGAAACTTTTATTAATTTTACACAGGGCGCAAAAAACGTCCAGTCTTTTTGTATTACCTGGATAATTGTCTATTTAGGTCCTTTGAGTACTGTGCCGGGGCCACTCTATTCATTGAATTACAAACCTACAAAAAGCGTAGAAAAATATTTGAAAAAAAAAACAACGTTTGGCACAGTTCATTAAAATCTTCCTTTTGCGAAAAATGCCCGCACAGGACTTTACCTTTACAAAGCTACATATTTTGAACTTACCGATTCATAAGGGCTATTGCCTAGATTTTTGGCTAGTATTAATTATTATTATTATTATTAATTATTGAAGAAAATTCATTTAATTCATTAAAGTTTATCAGACTGTACGGATATTTATTATAAATAACGTTTAATAACGTAAGTCACACATCACACTTTTCTGTGTCTGAGAAAAATTACTATAATTTATTTAAATAATAAAGTATTTACAATTTCTCTGTTCCTGTGGAAATTAATAAAATTTATGTAAATAATAAAGTATTTACTACTTTTCTGTTACTGTGAAAATTAATATAATTTATTTAAAAAGTAAAGTATTTTTCTAACCCTCATATTATACTGTTACGGGGTAACATTGGCATACATCATTGTATTTGAGTTGCAAAATTCATAGTTCTCGTTATATTTGTTTAAGCATGTTTCGTTAGATTGCGTTTCACAATTCAGTGCCGGGTATTTTTTCTTTTGGATAAAGGTATACAGGGTTGGGTAACAGTGCGTCCGACTTCGATATGTCGAGTTCTATGTTAGCTAGAAACTTTTATTTAAAAACATACTAGATGAAAAAGTCTATAACCGGAAATTATTTTCGAATATACAGGATGACACAAGACGATTCTAGAGGGTAAACTAACATTTTTTAAAATGGAATGCCATGTATATCAGAAAAATTTTTGAAACCGCTTCGTGGCCTCCTTCTAGTCGTGAATTATAATTGACTCTCTCTCAACCGCTTGGCTGTAATGACTTTCTTTTTGTTGAAATTATGAAATTATGTATATTAAAAAAATTATTATAGTCACAATTACCGATTTTAAGAAAAAATATGTTAGTACCAGTTATGAGACATCTGTGTGATGACACTCAGCCATTTTCACTTCCTAAAAGTATATAGGGTGGACAAAAATAATTTTTACCTATTTGAACTGAACTCTCAATTTTTTCAACTGGAACACCCTGTATATTTTTGAACGATGTGATGTAGAATTGAAAAACGAACATTTTTTGTACGTACATCCCCATGGCTATTTGTAACCATTTTTCGATTTATTGAACAATAACATATGTTTGCGGTTGTTGAAAGTGGCTGTGTATAGTGATGCTCCTGTAAATTCATCAAAAAAAGTGGTTAAAACTTTACCAAATGCAATAAAATTTGACTGAGTTGAAGTTCATGAAAAGCTACATAATTGTGTACAATTGTTAACGTACAATTAGTGTTTTTATAAAATTAATATTTCTCCATTAGTGTTTAAATGCTAAATAAACCCAAGCGTCCTTCTTCATGAACAACTGGTTGGCACATGTACAATTAAAAAGGGACAGTGACTATTACAACAAATATTTCGGCTACCTGCTGCCTGAGGGACTCGAGAGATTCGTTAACCCCAATAAATAGTCAATAAACTTAAACTTACGAATTAATAATGAGTGAAAACTGTAACAAATGAAACAATTGCAAGTATTCCCTTGATAAACACATGTTTGTATGTGCTCCTGTACTAATATAGTTTTGAGTGATTTAAAAGTGTTTAAAAAAATTCCATAATTTAAGGCTAGTGGTTGTTTACTAATTTGCGATTTGTTTGTTGTGCGAAGGCAATTTTTTGCATTTTTTCTAATGGTTTGATTTTAATTATCTCTTGAAACGAATCAAATCCATTTAATCATGGGCGATCCATTGTGTGGTTTTTATAATCAGCAAATAAATTCTCGGTCAAAAGTATAAAATGTAGTGGTTACTGTAATAAACTTTTTCATGCCACGTGTCAAGGTATCCCAACTGATATTATTAAAAATATGGATAAAGTTCCTGGACTGTCATGGAAATGTACATTCTGTCATGAGAAATCCAAAGATATGAATGCTCTTTTTGAAACCAAATTATCTGAAGCCTTAGATCAGGTTCAGTTATTATTTTCGTCGCTTAAAGATGAATTTGTTCAAATAGCCAACAAGAAATTAAATGAAATTAGCATTTCTCCTGAACTTCCTGATAAAAAATTATATTCAGCAATGACATTGAACAATCCAGCTGTAATTATCAAACCCTAGGATACTCAACAAAAAAATTCTGTTACAAAATCCGATATCTTACATAATATTAATCCAATACAATCTGACTTAAATATATCTGGTGTAAAAAACATAAAAGACGGCGGAATATTAATTGGTTGTAATAAACCCGATGATATTTATAAATTTAAGCAGCTTGCCTCTGATAAACTTGGTGAAAAATATGAAATCAAGGATGTTGGAAACTTTTGTCCTCGGATCCGCGTAGTAGGAATGTCGGAAAAATATAGTGACAGTGATATTACTAAATATATTCAATTTCAAAATAAAAACCTTCTTAGCTGCAATTTTCATTGTAAAATAATGGAAAGTAAATCTATTAAGAAACAATTGATATATTCCAAGCTGTTCTTCAGATAGACGTCGAAAGTTATAACAATATTATGTCCGTTGGTAAGGTAAGTTGTTCCTTGGATATGATGTTTGTGATGTTTATGATGCTATCAATATAAAAGATGTTTCAAATGTAGCGGTTTCTCTCATTTTTCAAGTCAATGTAAATGCGAACAGTGTCATTGTCCTAGGTGTGGTGAAAATCATTTAGTTAAGGACTGTAAGTCTGAATTTCTAAAATGTATTAACTGCGTTAAGCATAATCTCGATAATGGTACCGATATTAATACTAATCATGCTGCTTGGGATTCCAGTTGTTTTAGTTACTTGAAAAAACTCAGTGAGTTTAAATCTAGTTTAGTGTTTACAAAATAGCAATCACCTATGCTTACAAACATGCATGGTACACGTTGTTTACCCTTAGACGGCTTTTTAACTTCTGAGGATAATGCACACCCTACTGCACAGTCTCGCCCCACTCTACTATCAAAACATTCGCGGCTTAAATACTAAAATGCATGATTTCTTCAATAATGTTACTTCTTCCAATTATTCTATAATATGTTGTACGGAAACATGGTTACATCCGCACACCTTAAACTCTGAGTTCATTTGTGAATCATCATATGTTATTCTACGGGCTGATCGTAGATTCTCTGAAGTAGGTAGCAAAAGAGGAGGTGGTGTATTAATAGCCGTTCGCAATGAATACTTAGTAACTGAACTTGATTTAAATTTTATTCGTGACGAACTTTCTGATATTGATATCCTTGGTGTTAAAATAACGAACAACTCTTATTCCGTTTTTATATTTGTACTTTATATTCCTCCAAATCTGCAAGCGTCTATTTATAACCAGCTCTTTGAGCTCTTGGAAACTTTAAA
Source organism: Rhamnusium bicolor (assembly GCA_029963845.1). Lineage (NCBI taxonomy): Eukaryota > Metazoa > Arthropoda > Insecta > Coleoptera > Cerambycidae > Rhamnusium > Rhamnusium bicolor. The sequence continues at coordinate 143,937 of JANEYF010004753.1, read as the reverse complement.
GTATATTTTTGATGTTGATATTTATTTTGTGGGTGATTTTAATATACCGGAATGCAATTATAATAATATTCGCACAGACAAACAGTTATCATTAAATATGTTTTGCAATTTTTTGAGCTTAATCAATATAATAACGTACCTAACGTAAACGGTAGATTTTTAGATTTAGTTTTATGTAATAGACCTTGCACAGTTATTAAAGCCTATGATATATTGTTACCAGAAGATCCTCACCATCCTGCGTTAAACTTAACTATCACTCATAATTTGGCTAAGAGTGAAAACATCGTGATTAGTCCTGAACTAACTTACAATTTCCGTAAGGCCAATTTTGTCCTTTTGTATCAACAGCTAAGCTTAACTGACTGGTCTTTTTTGGACGAATATACGGATTGTAATAAAGCTTGTGATCACTTTTACAGAGTAATTAATAATATATTTGAATTGTGCGTTCCTAAACAAATTTCTCGGCCTAGAAAATATCCACCGTGGTTCTCTAAAAATATAATTTCTGACATAAAACACAAAGCTAAACTATTTAAAGAATATAACCGTACTAAAAATGATAACACGCTCGTCAATTTCAAATTTCGTCGCTCAAAAATTAAGAAAGATGTTAATATGGCATATAAAAGTTTTTAAATAACATTCAAAATAATATTCGTAGCGATCCTCAAAAGTTTTGGTCATATGTTAATGGTAAAAGGTGTGTTAATTCGTTACCTGACACAATCAGGTTCGATAATACTGATTTCAGCCAACCTGCAGACATTGCAAATGCTTTTGCGTCCTTCTTTAAATCTAGCTTTTCTTCAAATATCTTAGTTGTTCCTGATGAGTACGGTAATGTTACAAATAATACCTTCTCCCTTGGACATTTTTCCGAAAATGAAGTATTTGATATTTTAAAACTAATTAAACCTAAATTTACCTCTGGTCCTGACGGCATACCTGCTTTCATCTTACGCGACTGTGCTATAGTGTTTGCCTGTCCTCTTATGAGAAATCTTTAACCTTTGTTTAAATTCCAGCACATTTCAGATGTGTGGAAACATTCTAGAATTTGTCCTGTTTTTTAAGAAAGGTGATAAAAACTTTGTGATTAATTATAGACCCTATCACAATTATCTCTAACTTTCCAAGGCTTTTGAAATGTTACTGCATAAAGCAATTTATGCTAGCACTCATGGGTTGATTAGCGACTTTCAGCATGGTTTCATGCAGGGTCGGTCTACCACTACTAATCTTTTTGCTTGACACAGTACATTTCCGAATCTGTGGATTCTGGTGGACAAGTTGTCGTCATCTATACAGATTTTAGTAAGGCGTTCGACAGTCTTGATCATGGTATTCTTTTGTATAAACTTAAGCAGTTTTGTTTTTCAGATAAACTGTCTAAACTTTTTCATCATACTTGCAGTGCAGGCGCCAATACGTGGAATACCGTGGTTTCAAGTCTGGCGAATTCATTGCTACATCTGATGTACCACAGGGTTCCATACTTGGGCCTCTTCTTTTCGTTATTTTTATCAATGACATTGTAGATATGATTGACGTCAATTGTCTTCTGTATGCAGATGATTTGAAAATTTATTGTGATATTAATTCTATCTGCGATTCTGTTCAATTGCAATTAAATTTGAATAAAATTAATGACTGGTGTGTAAAAAATAACTTGGCACTGAATGTGCAAAAGTGTAACGTTCTGTCCTTCACAAAAAGAACCGAACCGTATATTTACAATTATACACTCAATAATATGTCTCTAAATAGAGTAACTGAATTTAAAGACTTAGGAGTTATTTTTGATTCAAAGCTGAGCTTTAATCTTCATATTAATGCTGTTGTACTTTCTAGTTACAAAAACCTTGGTTTTCGTTATAAGGCATTCACGAGGTTTAATGACACTGACGTTTTATTTTTACTATTTAATTCTTTTGTTCTGTCTAAAATAGAATATGCTAGTATAATCTGGAATCCTCGGTATCAAACATATAGTAATAATTTAGAAAGTATACAACGCAAATTTTTAAAGTACGTATCCTTTAAGCTTGATAGCATTTACCCAGTTATTGGAGCGCCACATGAACAACTATTAACTAGGCATAATATGTTGAGTCTAAAAGATAGAAGACAAATGCATTCTCTTATATTCTTACGTAATATTATTCATAATAAAATTGACTGCCCTTCTATTTTAAGTCAACTTAATTTTAATATTACCTTAATTGCAACTAGGCACACTGCCACTTTCTATTTATTAACACCAAGGACCAATTTACTTAAATTTTCACCTTTATTTTGTTTATGCAACAATTATCATTCCGTTCAAGATAATTTGGATATTTTTATCTGTAGCATTAACTCGATCAAAAAGTTATTTGTAAGAAGTAATATAAGTGCTGTTTAATGTATTTCTTTTTTTGCTGCTGCAAATGCATTGTAATAACTGTCAATTTTCAATTGCCAATTTATTTTTCTTTTTTTCTTTTGTAATTAATATTCTTATTTTTTAATTTTTGTTTGTAATTATTATTATTACTTTTTTTTTTTTTTTTTTGTTAATTATGCTGTATTCCCATCCTATAATTAGTATGCAAATACTGTTGGATGGTGTATCTGAAATAAATAAATAAATAAATAAATAAATAAATAAATAACTGCAAAATTCAGCAATAAAAATTAAAAATATATATTTTTTTGTAACTCAAGAGAAGATATTATAAAAAGTGCTCGACGTATTGCCTATTTTGACTGACACATTTCTATGTATCTTTGGAATGAGGTTTCTACTGTTCATAAAATTACCGGAGTGATACTTCTAAAAGCATTTATTATCCTTTCCTTCAAATTTTGGACTGTTGTTGGTGTGATGTTTTCACGGGCATCATGTAACACACTTATTGTAATACCTTCTCTGGAATTATTTGAAAAAACCCTCATTTTTAATTTTCATTATTGAATTTTGCAGTTATTTTATTGTTGAATAAATTAAAAATGGTCACAAATAGTCATAAGAATGTACGTACAAGAAATGTTCGTTTCTCAATCCTACATCACATCATCCAAAAATATACAGGGTGTTCCATATGAAAAAATTGAGAAAATCCTTTTTGGCCACCTTGTATACTTCTAGGTAGTGAATATAGCTGAATGTCATCACACAGATGTCTCATAACTGGTACTAAAATATTCATATATGAAAAATGGTATAATTTCATCAAAAAAAATCATTACATCCAAGTGGTTAGGAGAAAGTCAATAATAATACAGGAGGTCACAAAGAGGACAAAGGGGATTAAAAAAATTTCCTGATATACATGGCATTTCATTTTAAAAAATATTACTTGAACCTGTAGAATGCTCTTGGCTCACTCTGTATATTCGAAAACAATTTCTGGTTACAGACTTTTTTTGTTTAGTTTATTTATGTTTGTAAGTCAAGTTTCTAACTATCACAGAATTCGAGATATCGAAGTCGGAGGCACTATTGCCCCACCACTTATATTCATTTGTAGGAAAATCCATAAATTATTTTAAATGGCATAATTAGTATAATAATTAATATAGTAATTCTTAATAATGATCCTTTTGTTTTTTTTGTTATGATTAATATTTTTATTAATAACATGGCGCCCACTTAATACATCTTGTCTTTTAATGTGATTTATACCTTATTAGAAATCAGTAACTGGAATCAACCAACATTCTAAATTTCACAATTTTTCTTTCTCAAAAATATTAGAAGTAGTACTTTATTTAAACTACAGTGTAATCATCATTTCTCACCTCATTGATAAATAAAGCTAAAAGCCCTTTTGATAATATAATCAACATTTAATAACTTTCCTGATTTACGAACCCACCGGAATTACTGAGCAGCCGACAAGCAAAATAAAAGTTAAAAACTTGGACCACTAGTTGTTTTAGTTATTTTTAAGAGACCTAATAAAAGAGGTAATTATAAATCATAAACGAGAGGATTTATTAATATAAAAAATATAGTTATATTATTACATTATTAAAGTTACATACTTCCAGTCCTCTTCGAGTGAGTGTTTATAAAAAATTAAGAAATAAGATATACTGTAACATACATGCATGAACATATTTACGCACTGGCACATAACCTACAGACAATCCTGGTATTGACGTCATCAATACCTAAATTTCGAGCTCTACTCATAACTGACTTTGGTATCATTAAAATGGTACTCCTACGCATTATGACACCAACGTTCGCCAACACTTGGAAAAACTTTCCCAAATAGATGTGTTGGTAGGAGAAGACCTATCAAATGACCTGCAAGTTTGCCAGATCTAACCCCATTCGAGTTTATTGTTCGGTCAAAAATATTGTTGACGTCGTATCAGCTAACTAAATAAAAATGTGCTCAAACATAAAATTCGCTATACCACGAAGTATTTTTTTTCAAAAAAATTACCGCGGGCGATTATTCGTAACCTTTGCTTAACACTGTACGTATTAAAGGTTGCAATTATGGTTTTTCTAAGAATAATGACCAAGTTAGAGGATTCGCTGTACGTATATAGTAGGACTTGTGAAATAAACAAGTTTTAAATATTATTACAGTAAAACACACTAAAAAAATTCAACTCTGTATTATAATGGACTTATGTAATGAACTCGGAAAATTTCATTTGGCCTGGCAATTTGCGGTCTTTGTTGAAAATTCCGTAATACCTTTGTTGGTGGAGAATGTGTGTCATTCTCATGTAAAACTGTGATAAAGTTGAAGGGGGTCTATATAGAGGATCCTCGGATCTAATTAATATTGGTGCAGGAAATAAGTCGGTGTCATGAGAATCTCTCTAAGGCAACCCTCTTCACCTACAGAGTGTTACACCAGGGGTGACGGGCTAGAAAATTATTAGTGTTACTAATTCTGCTAATTGGGGTTGAACTGTCACGATCAGACTTGCAGGGTCAAAGGACGCGAAGTGCTACTAAGCAAAATACGTTGAAATGATGACTGAGACAGGGATATGAAATTTCATTCAGCCTTAAGATGCACTTGGAGAGATGCCGAATTTGTATACCCGAAAATACTGACATTTAATAATTAATAAATAATTTGTTTTCCTCAATTTCTTTGCTATAATATATTGCGATATTGACTTTATTAATAAACGCAGTGTAATGCACTTAAAGCAAACATTCCCAACTAGCATCGAAGTAATGGGAACTGGCCATCGGAACTTTAATATATCAGGCATTACATAACTGTCAACTAAATTTGCGACTTTAGTGTAAAATTGACCTTGTGGTATGCCCGTGTAGTAACAATTACGCAAATTCTACTGAATTCAGGTACTGGTACTGTATAGTTATTACACATTCAAGTAACTTCTGCAGTATGCACTCTGCATTATTTTAAAGCAATTTCAACTTTAAAGTAAGAATTAGTAGTAATGCCGACTGCACAGCGTAACCAAAGAATCACTTCAAAGTAATGATACCTGAACGTGTTCTAACTAAAGTTCCTGTAACGTTGTAGGGACATGTTCTGGATCTTTAAAGTTGTGTAACTTATTACAACACTTTCTAATTCGCAACTAATCGAACATGGTGCTGCAAAGCAGTAAAACAACAATAAATATTTTCCGGCATTCATCGACCTTTTATAGAAAAGTCATGTTACAGTTAAGTGAAATTAACAATTTAACAAATTATTTGCTTGATGGTAGGTTACTTTTATGAAAAAACGCGGATACACAACCATTCCCGTGAACATTGCTAGTACAGGTGATGAGATTCGAACCCGCAGCAACAATGGAGAGATTATCTAGTCACACTTGCCATCGCGCACTCTAGCCAACTACTCCACCAAGCCGGTTATTTAAAAACAGAAAAATAAACATCAAAGTGGGTGTTCAAATTGTGTTCAATATACAGCTAGGAAGTGTCCCAGGCGGTCCCTAACACCTTTTATGATATTTTTGAAGCTGTCGTAAGATATGGGAATAATTTCAGTCCGTTATACAGTACATTCTTGTACATTTTATTTTTTAAATAACTCCATAGGATAAAGTCCAGAGGCATCAGATCTGGGAACTTAGAGGATCATCCCATTCCCTTTATCTACATATGCACCTGCCGGGAAAATTTCGTTTAAGTACCGTCTAACTTGCCGCCCAAAGTATGGTAGAGACCCGTTTTCTACAGAACACCATTATTTCCATGGGAATAGAGCTGCTAGTTGTGGTATCACACTCGTTTATAGTAAATCTAAACAGAAATCCGTAGTTAAATTATCTTCAGAAAAGAATGACCACATTTATTTTGTATGTATACAGAATTCAATAAGGATTACTTAGTGGTCAGTAACGGAAATCCTCATTATTATTACAAATCTTCATTATTAACTCACAAAATTCAAACCTCCTGTTATAGTCATATTCGCTTAACTCATGGACGGAGTAAACTCGGTAAGGATGGAGTTTTTCTTCCTTAGGACATTGCCGACAGACTTATAGCATACTTCTGCAATAGAGGCAAATTGTCTAGTCGACACTAGGATTTTCCTTAACTAATGATGAGAGATTTGTCGCTGATTTTGGTCTGCCGGATTTCGGTTGATTTTGGATGCTGCCTGTATCTCTAAATTTTCTCAAATTTTTTTCTTACCCAAGACTTTGTTAATGACGGTTTGTTAGGATTAAGTTCATTGAACAGGGCACAGAGTTCTGCTTGAGATCCCTTTCATCACCATACCCAAATATGATTAATTCTTCAATACGCTACTTTTCAGTTAGTACTAATTTATTAACTAAATTTGAGTAAATAACTAAGAAAATGAAAATTTGCACCAAACATCAAAACTAAATGACTTTCAGTGATATTAAAACATTATATTCACCACGAACGACGATAAAATTCTTGCATGAATAAAAAAAGCGTTTTTGATATGAGTGAAAAAATTAAAAAAGGTTAAAGAAATTTGAACACCTTCTTTAACAAAGTTTTTTGTTACTTGTAATGCTATAAATATTACATTAAACTTACTAAAAAAACACGACTTACGTTTAGAATAAAAAATTTTAATAAATTATTACATTTAATAATTTATAAAAAATACATTATACCATAAGCAATGGCTTATGATAAGAAAGGTAACACTAATATCTGATATATTAATAAACAAGTTAAGTAAAATTTACATTTATTTAATGCATATAGTCAACACTTCTCCTCTTTGCCATCAAACTTAAAATAAACATGAACAAATAAATATGATTTCAGCAGTACAAACATCATGAAAAATGTTAACATAAAATCTTTTATTTTCAAATAGAACTAATTTCATCTTTAAATAAAATTTATATATAAAGCAAGAATTCAATAGGTGCTGGAATACCTGAAAGTATGAACAAAGTTTTGAGGTCCATATTTGAGGAATGAGCTGAAGTTTACGTTACAGTAATTTCATGGCAAATCAACCACTAATTCTGAATGAATTGTATTTAAAAGGTTTTCAGAGTTCCTTTCAAAATCTTATGCTGTCTTGTGGGCAATAAACCAATTATTATTCATTTTGACAAACTTAAGTCGTTGACGTCTCTATTGAATACAGTTTAGAGAACTTTGTAGTACAAAAACTTATCGATTTAAGTGACTGACTGCTCTGGAAGAAACAAAAATTAATTTAAATCATTTGGGATTCTCAATCTATCCAACAGAACGGCGTTTTTTACGGAAAAACGTACAGAATATTTATTTATTTATTTATTTTCATTTATTTATTTATTTAATACATATCCAACAGGCAAAAACCCAGTTACAGGATACGGGGATAACTTGAATTAATGGTAACAGTAAAAAGAAAAATGATAATAATAACAATAGCAATACAAAAAACAATGAAAATGAAAAGAAAGATGGTAATAAAAAATGTATAAACAAAATAAGCACATACGCTTATACAAACATGTATGCACACATACACATATACATGCACATACATATACACATAAACCCATTAACACACATATATATGCACATACATACATACATACATACATACCCACACATATACACATATACACATACATACACACATACATACATACATAAACACATATTATATATCAAATTATTATAATAGTAAATGACTAGCTGTAAACAATTTTTAGCTGCCTGATAGTACAAAAGAATATATAAACCCTATCCTCCACGGTGCAATAATTAGAGATCATTTTATAAAGAGGGGATGCTTTGAGAATATTGGTATTAGCTGTAGGAAGATTAAAAACATTGTTGTGCCGCGCTGAAATCCTGGGCACCCATATATTGATATGACGTTTTGCCAATTCTATGATGTCAAACCGTGTTAATAACAAATTATGAGAAAACCCTCTTGGCGGATATATGCCATCTAATATATATATATATATATACTGCATAAATCGTCTTTGAATTCTTTCAAGCGTCGCTATATGAGTAACATAGATTGGGTTCCAGACTATCGATGCATATTCTAATTTCGGTCTAACGAAGGATGTACATACAATCGAAGTATAAACATATTAGAAAACCCTTTCGAGTTTCTAATGACAAAATCTAAACATTTAATTGCAGATGAAGTGGCAACTTCAATATGTTTTAAGAATGTTGTTTAGGATCAAAAGTTACTCCAAGATCTTTTATATATTCAGGCCTGTTAAGTGATGCACCGTCTAATTTATAATCAAAATCAACAGGATTTTTTTCTTGTAAATGACATAGCATTACATTTGGAAGCATTTAGTGGTAAATTGTTATGTGTACACCACGAATTTATTTTATTCAGCACACTCTTCGTAAGAATTCACTTCACACAATAGTTTAAGATCATCTGCATAAATCAGATACTGAACACATAGGTCTGACACAATATCATTGATAAACATGATAAAAAGAAGAAGTCCAAGGGTCGAACCATGTGGTATCTCAGATAACTGCAAAAACTTCTTCGACCTGTAACCACGGTACTGAACAAACTGATGTCTGTTTTTCAGATATGAAGAGAAAAGCTGCAGAAGAGGGTTAGATAGTCCAAAAGTATCCAATTTGTTCAATAGAATTCCGTGGTCAAGTCGGTCGAATGCTTTAGTAAAATCGGTGTATATAACATCAACTTGGCTATGTTGGTCTAGTTTATTACTAATGAACTGGGACTTACACACAAGATTCGTAACAGTGGACGTACCCTTCATGAAGCCATGCTGCTCACATGATATCAATCCAGACACATGATTGTAGATAACATTATGCAGAATTATTTCTAATAATTTAGCAAAGTTGCAGATGATAGTAATAGGTCTGTAATTCGTTATGTCATTCCTATTGCCTTCTTTATAAACAGGGAACACTAGATAATTTCCAAGACTGTGGAAAATATGACATTTTTATAATTAAGTTAAATATAGCTGTTAGAGGAGTAATAAAAGCCGATGCACAATCCTTGATTAAGAATGTAGGTATCAAATCAGGTCCCATAGTACAGTTTGGTTTGAGTCGTTTAATTGCTTTACCAACTTCATCCTGAGTAATGAATGGAATGTCGATTATATTTATATTTTGGTTCGAGGTTACATGGGTAATAGCAACCGGGAGCGTAAATGACTCAGAGAAGAAATTGGCAAAGTTATTAACCATTAGTTGGGGATCTTCAATATCTTCCCCATTATATGTAACAATTGAGGGGATAGAGGAAATATCCCTTTTAGAATTTATATAGGACCAAAATGTATTCGGATTGATTTTTATATCCATTTCTACGCCTTGTAAGTAAGCTTTATGCAACACGTCCACCTCAATTTTTATTTGCGATCTTAGTGACTTGAATCTGTTTAAATAGTTCATGTCACCATTTTTTTTTGTAAAATTTTAAAGCCTTGTCTTTTGTTTTTATCTTTTTTATAATTTGGTCATTAAATCACGGTGGATAACATTTGCCCGTAGCTATTTTTTTTGGTATATTATTTTCGAAAATATTATTTAGTTTATTGTTTAAATCAGCAATAGCCATGTATGGATCTGCATATTGATTGAGAATATCCCAGTTAGTATTATTAATTTCTTCATATAAAGATAAAAAGTTTGCTTTTTTAAAATTGAAATCGGTATGTGCTTTGATGGGAAAATTATTTATTTTTCTATTAGACTTTGCAATTTTAATTTCTACAATCAACGGGGGGTGGTAAGGGTCTTCTAGTTAGAATAATCTGCACTGCTTTATTAACTACACAATTTGTATTACATAATACTAAATCCAATAAGCGACCTTGAAAGTTCCGTATATTATTACATTGACTAAGACCACAGAAATTTATGAAATTTTGTGTCTGCAAAAAAATTAGGCGTTGATGTATTTCCAGCACAGCAATTTATGTATGCGAATATATTAAAATCACCAACTATTAATAAATCTGAACTGTAAAGAAGGTGTATAGACATTAGAGAATCATATGATACATGAGATTCTTCATATGTACATATTGGGGGAATATAAATTACTAGAATACAGCGAAAATTTATTTTGACCTTTACTAGAAGAACATCAATAGATTTTACATCAGTCAATGTGTTACAGATTGATTTAATATCAATTTGGGCAGATTCAAGATGCTTGTCTAGGGCTAAGAGAACGCCACCTCCTCGCCTGTATTGGTTGCGACAAAATCTCGGTCAGTTCTAAAAACACTAAAGTTGTTAAGATTAAACAGTATATTACGCTTTATATTTATTAAATTTATCTTATTAGAATTATGGAGTTAATAAAGAAAGTATTCATTAATGAAAAGTAGAATTTAGTGATTCTAGTAAACGAGTGACGTCCTGTAATAAATTTTGATATTTCAAAAAGGAACAGAGCTATATATTATGATTTATGAGTTTCTGTTCTATGACGTTTTAAATGAAAATGTCAAAAGTGATAAATGGTCGATGGAGCATGGCATATCAACTAGAAAACAGTCCCGAAAATAAACAAAAATCACATTTATGCTTGGTAAAAAGCTACAAGGGAGCATTTCGGCTCTTAAATATAATATACCTAATAACTATTAATATATTCCATGTACTCACTAATTTCTATATCTGATATTAACGATGAAAACTATTTTTGTTAATTTGCTACAGATATTTCGTGAAGCAAGTCTCTATAATGTTGTCTGCACTTAAATAAGGGCTAAATTATTTATAGATCTTGCACTATAAAAGTGGAAATGATATGATTATTTAATGTATTATTGATTACACCATTTGTTTGATATTCATATAAAAGCCAAGATTTAAAATTTTAGAAACTTACAAAAAATAATCAGGTTAAAGACGGCGGACGTTAACAAATGAATTTCGAAACAAAAATTGTGTAAGCCGTTACTTTGTAACTGATAATATAGCATGATGATATAACAAAAAAATACATTTTTATAAAACTGTCATTAAAAGATGACACATGATATTTATTAAAAGTCTTTTATATCCAGGATGTAAACGACTTTTACATCCACCTACAAATATCAATGAAATGATAGATGATAGAATCAGTTTACCAGTTTATTTACTATTATCAACAAAAACAAGTCCATGAAAAAAAATCCATAAATTCACTTCAGGTCGGCTCTGTTAGTGGACGGCATTCATTATTACGTCGGCATCATTTGTGCGGCATTTCAAATGGTGCCGACTTTCACTTTCCTCGAGATGAACGTTCGGCGCGTTTGAAGGGATTATGTTATAAAAATGCCATTGGAGACAAATGACAAAAAGTAGTGAACCAATTATTGTAAAAAAAGGTCAATGTCGTAGACACCACACCTATCTTAATTTCTTTTTGGTTGAGATAGGTCAGTTAATAGGATCTCAAAATGTTGGAGTAATTTAATTTTTTTCCTCAGAAATAATAGCACATGGATTTTTTTTTTAAATGAACTTACCATTAAGGGATCTACCATCCCTTAAATTTAATAAAATAAGTTAGAGCTCACCCTGTATAATTATATGAATTATTTTACGAGATCGTAATTTCATGTTTCAAGCCACAAACGTTTTGATTCTTTAATAATTTAACTAAAAATATCTTCAACAGCTATCCAAAATTTGCCAAAGTGAATATTCAAATGCTTCACTTATATCAGTTGACTACTTTTAGACATACATCTTTTCATACCAAGAATCATTATTTGCGAAATACCTATTATATTAATAATAAGAGAACGATTTTACACCTAATATACTTTGCCAAAATTTCCCAAACGTACTCGCTTTGAGAAACGGTGAAAATTAATTTTGGTTTAATTATTTCCTTTCACCACACTGAAACAAAAGCCTCAACTTTCTCTCATAATATTCTAATTAAAAGTATAAAAGTAAATAATATAACTTACCCAAGTGCCTTTTGGAGTTTGGAGTTATCACTGTTTCTGAAGTTTGCGCCACCTTGGTACAAATTTTAATTAGTTCTCGAATAAATAAAATTATGTAACTTCACAGGGATAGTAATTATCAACTCTGGGGAGTATAAACACCAACACTTTCTTAGATTTAATATCGCTCAGCTTCAAGAAATATTACTCTCGCCCCCTTGACACATAAAATGAGAAACTAAATTAATATTTTATCAGTTAATTAAATTATCGAGTGTACATAAGTTGGGTCTAAAACATACTCTTTATTTTAAATTTTTTAGTTTGTCATGTTTGGGGAATGCATATTATGCAATTTTCTAAAATCTATTCGCGAATACAGGGTGGGTCAGATTTTAATCAAGAAACTTAAAGAATCGATAGAATGTGCCAAAATAAGATGAATTTGTTATATAAACTTATGGCTAAAAATGCTTGGTTTTCGAGATAGAGAGAGTTGAAAGTTTAATTTATTTTTACTTTTTCCCATATTTCTCCGGAAATAATTGAGGTTACATTATTATATATTTTGGCGTATTCCATTGATTCTCTAAGTTTCCCGATTAAAATCTGACCCACCCTGCGTATCCCACATTTTATTAGATTTCGCTCCACATCTCGATGACATATTACGTATTATTTGAAATACTGGTTTTGTTAGTACATTGTTATGGATAAAAGCCCGTTTTATGATTTAAAAAATTAAGTATGCGAGAAAAAAGGACTATTTATATTAAAAGCTATTTACATTTATTACCAAAAAATTGTATAGTTTAGATAGTTTGCAATAAAAGAAAAAACATAAATACAACGAAAAAAATGTGCTGCTTCTACATAAAAAGATGGTTTTATGGTATAGTATGTAGTCCTAGATGTAGAATTCGACTCCCAAAACATCTGTCTGACGTTTCCGATTTGACTAGAAACAATATCAACTTGCCTTTTTAAATATATATATTTTCACATTTTTTGATTCCACGGAAAAATCTAAGCATAAAACATATTTCATATCCTATGCCTAAATTTAACAGTTCATGTGTTAGTCCTATTTAAGTGTTCAACTGAATTCTAATAATCACAACTGAGAAACAATTATCTCCAATGTAGATTTAACCACATAGTTCGCTATGTGGTTAAATTCGCATGAAATGTTGAACGAATTTCCTTTTTTACCAACGCCATTTTGTAACGGTCCGTTTCTTGAGATGGAAAATTTGGACCACATTCCACATAAATTATATGGCTATCATTTGAATTATAAGCTAATTTCTAAATTCGAATAAAATAACTTTAATAAACCTTATTGTACTATTTAGTATGACGCTACTGTGCAGTAGGACAGGATTGGTTACGACTAGGCTCCGTCGCGCGCACGGAAGTAAAATTGGGTATGTGCTTTTTAGCGGGAGAACGTCAGAACGAGGCCGACTAGTGTCACGGAAAGAACAAGAGGCCATCGAGTGGGCAAGATTAAAGTTGCTGTGTGTAAAATGATGATGATTTGAGATGGTGTTTTTGAATTGTTAACTTTGTGAGTTAGTAAAGCGCATAAAGGTGTCGCTGATTTAAGGAAGCCGTTAATGTGGTTGAAGTGTTGTAAGGCCAAGGCTGTAAACTGAGCTCAGGAGGAATGAATAAGAATATTTCATTATATTGACGTCTCGACGACAAAAGAGATATATAAATTCTGCAAAATTAACCTCGAACCCCTAGGTACCTAGGCACTACCCATTAACTTGTCAGAATTTTTATAAGATTTGCAAATTCGCCCAGTGCCTTTAAACTGATTCGTGTAACGTACTTTACATGCATTTGTGGTTAATTATCATTAACTGCTTAAATAACTATCTATTTTCCATCTTTTAAAGGTAGTCAGTTGTTTGTTTGTTAAGGAGACTTATTGTACATGAGAAAAAAGATGGTGGCTCCCAATAATAAGTAATGAAGTTTTATTTTTGTATGATTTGAATTGGCGATTGCCGTGTATTGTTTTTCTGATTCATATAGCCTTAAGTTTAACTCGATTTATCTGGTTAATTACTCTGCTTCCTCGCCCAGAGAAGAGTCATAAATCTTGCTTATTTTGAATAAATGTATTTTGCTATTAGATTTTTGTTTCATTAAATAAAATTTAATTTAACTATTTTACTGACAGAGTGAACCCCGTTATAATTATTGTACGCTATTTAGCTACTGTATCGACACTTATTAATTAATTGTGTGTTCTGCGCTATCCAAATTTACCTATTTCATTAAAAGTGCGAATTAGTGACTTTTTATGCGAAATGCTCTCTTTTACCTGTTATCGTCAAATTGACATTATATTAATACACAGTGAGGCAAAAAAATCGCAGGGATACTAGAGCTCTATGTCCAAATGTATCTAACTCATCAATATTTATCTGAAAGGTATTTTACTTGGCGGAAAAATCATTTGAAAACGAAAATTAAATCAAAATACGTTTATAATAGGTTTGTTCCAACAGCAGACTCAGACTAGTTTGAAACCGTTAGAAATATTCACCCAGTTAAGTATTAATGTAAATACAGTGAGCTTAGCGTATATGAGACAGCTGAGTGAATATTTCTGATGGTTTCAAACTAGTCAGAGGCTGCTGTTGGAACAAACCTTATGATTGAAGAAATGAAGATACACACATTGGCTTGAGTTGCGGTTGATAGAACAACTATTTTCCGACGAATTTTTGTTTACGTATATGGATATATTCAATAGAAACAACACAAGGTACTGGGCAACGGAAAATTTTCAATTAATTAGTGTTAGAGAAAGTCCATTTTATGAATGATTTAGTGTTATTGTGTGGTTGAGTGTGATAAGAACCCTCATGGTAGGATCAATTTTTTTAAAATTTGAATGCTGCAAAATACTTAAATTTTCATCCGAATCAGATTGGAGTAAAAATCTGCCTGTTCATAACGTCAGAAGAGTGGTTGACCATCTTAATGAAAATTTGCCAACAGCTGGATAGGCAGCCATGGGCCTCTCAGGTGGCTTCCAAGATCCCCTGATCTACCACCACTAGATTTTGTCTATTGGACCCACATCAAAGGAAAGGTGTATTGAATAGAACCTCAAAATTTCCAAGATCTTATATTACAATAGCAATAAATTCAATAACTTCTGATCAAATGGAGAATGTAATTAGGGAATTTCTTTCGTATATCATAATATTGTTAGGCTAGGTCTCTTCATAAGCTTGAATATAAAATACTGATATGTGTAGTTTGTAGCTATCATAATCTTTAAAAATAAATATATTTTTCTACCTTCATTTGTTTTATTTCAAAACGGAATATTATTCATGTTCAATACGACGCTTTTGGCCGCCATTTTATCGAAAATTGTCAGAGATAGGTATAGAGTATGCTTAGATTTTTTCCGTAGAATCCAAAAATGTGAAAATATACGAGGGACCCTATTTAAATTATTGGAGTAATCCGTGTTTGAGTGTCATTTTACAGAACATTTCCTGTTGAACCGGATTTGAGTTCATCGTGTGATCAATACTTAGCATCCCCATAATGTGCTAAACAAATGCTACCAGATTTTTCTACCTACATTTATTTTCTTCCAAAATTCAGAAGGGTTTTTTGTAACAGCTGGAGACGTCTAAGGATTGATTATTCTTAGAAAATAGAGAATGTTGAACGTGGCAGATTGTTCAGTCTATAAGAGTGGGAAATGCATAAGGCAACCTGTAGGAATAATTTCATTCCGAAGAATGCCATAAAACATAGCTTCTTTTTACAGTTACCAATTCCCTAACAATTGCTTCAGAAGGACATCCACCACACTGTTGGTTGATGCAGAGGCAGACATTTTAATATTAAAACGACACGAGGGATTGAAATCTAATGTTGTGTCTGAGGGGTTGAGGGGTATGTTCAAGGGCCACACGTAAACAAGAAAAAAACTGCAAAACCTATTTAAGGAGGAAATGAGCACATTGAAAATAATGATCAAAGTATCCAACAATCAACCAATGTTACATGATCTCAACAAGCGACTTCCGGTATAAATTTAATATATTGTAAAGATTGCACAACAAGAATCTATGATAAGCAGATATTTGACCTAATTACTTACAATATATACATTTTCCACTATTACGGAAATGAATTTCATTTTCTAATTCAAATTGAAGAGAAAGGTGGTCCTCTCCCCACGGAAATAGATAAAATAATGAATTCCAAAATGGCGTTATATAATAATCACTACTTCGGTTATATGTTTTTCCTTTATTTAACTCCCCTCACTTGAATAATACTTATGTTGGTTTAGTTCATATGTCGTAGTAGAGACCAGTCTGAAAGGAATGGGTATTTTACAAATTAGGTAAGTCATGATCAACAGTATACCACAATATTACATAACCGGTTCTTGATAATGAATAATGCAAAAGGAAAAAATGAAACCATCCAGCCCTTAAAATAAAATGATTGAGTGTACGTAAAAGAGGAAAGTAACTTTACATAAAATGCTCATATAATGGATTATCCGGGCTATAATATAAAATGTATATACATGAGAGGCAAGACTAAATTCGAGAGCATAAAATTTAAATTAAATAGATTCCTAGTGGTTAAAAATAAAATTACATTTTCTTTTTGATTATAGCTTGGGTAGGCTAAGCACTTTGTAACTACCTTAGCGTTTTATTTATTTAAAATACCAGGTAGTGAAAAAACGCATTTAAAATTTTAAAATTAAAATCATCACTTATTATTAACCAACTTTTTTAATATAACAAATATTGAAGAGGTACTTGAATGATCCATGATTTTGTTGTACACTTTTCTAGAAATTATTAAGTACAGCAGAAACAGACTGGGAATTTTTAAAAATATCGACAATATTAATACAGCATGTGAAAATTTGTACTCGAAATTAGACAAAAATTTATGGACACTGTTCCTAAAACCAAAACTTCTCAGCGAATATATCCACCATACATTTAGATTCCTCTACCTTTTGGTGCTTTGTTAATCATAAAAGAAATTATGCGGATCTACCTAAAACCATAAGTTAATAATGATTAACATCTATCTGATCCTCACCTTATCACAAATGCTTTCGCTGATTTTCTTCAGCAGTCTTATTCATTACCTGAGAGTCATCTATCTGATTATAATTTTCATGTGACATGTAGCTTAAATTAAAACTAAACCTACTTCATAGATACTGAAATATTAAATACCTTAAAACAAATGACACCTAAACAAACTTTCGGACCTGATTGCATCCCTGCCTTCTTACTGCAAAACCGCTTACAATATTACATAATTTATCGCTAACAGTAGAGGATCCGAATTAAAGACGACCTTCACCCATCCGTTTAATGGATAAAAAATATTTTATATTAATTTTAATATGTTATAAAATATATCGCGAGTGGGTTGGCTAAAAAAATTCCTGGTAAGACTATGATTAATTAAAAATTCAAAAATAACTTTTTTTTTAAACATTGCACTCATTTGTTTAAGGAACAAATCTTATTCCAATCGAAACTATGAAGCCTATAGAATATGCAAACGTTAGGTTGTCTATTTTTTTCCTGGCGTAACTATTGGGTTGGCAGGTATAAACAGGTAATTCGATACTAGTAATTTACATTCATCTGTTTAATGAATAAATCTTATATCAAAATAAAGGTAATTAAATTGCGAACAGAATGATATAGGGTTGTCTGCGAAAAATTTGGTTTAAATTTCGGTTGGCGAGCTTTAAAAAGCGAAATATTGGTGAGAATGAAAATGTGCGACAAAAAGGGCCGAGCAAACTATCCGGTACGATAGAAGAGGACGCAGCATTGCAGCTGCGCGCGGCTCGTCCAACGGATGAAAGAGAGTGTGCATACTATTTGTTCGTGCAATTGAGAAGGATAGCGATAGACTAGTAAATACTCTGAGCATTATTTTGGAGCAGTTAACCTCAATATTCGAATCAAGAGAACGTGCTACTACGCATCGTTGTTATTAATTGACAATATATTATGATAAAAAATGGCTAAAAAAGTGTTTTTTGTGTGACTCGAATGATTCTGTAATTGATTTTAATGATGAAACTTTTAAAAATTGTTTATTGAAGTTGGCTTTTCGTAAAAAAAAGAACTTTAAATACAATGAAGTTGAGCTAACCAACGCACATTTTCATTCTCACCAATATTTCGCTTTTTTAAAGCTCGCCAACCGGAATTTAAACCAGATTTTTCGCAGACAACCCTATATCATTCTGTTCGCAATTTAATTACCTTTATTTTGATATAAGATTTATTCATTAAACAGATGAATGTAAATTACTAGTATCGAATTACCTGTTTATACCTGCCAACCCAATAGTTACGCAAGGAAAAAAAATAGACAACCTAACGTTTGCATATTCTATAGGCTTCATAGTTTCGATTGGAATAAAATTTGTTCCTTAAACAAATGAGTGCAATGTTTTAAAAAAAAGTTGTTTTTGAATTTTTAATTAATCATAGTCTTGGCAAGAATTTTTTAGCCAACCCACTCGCGATATACTTTATAACATATTAAAATTAATATAAAATATTTTTCATTCATGAAACGGATAGGTGAAGGTCGCTTTTAATTCGGATCTTAGACTATAAGATCTTCCAAATTTTCACCACAATGCAAATTGTCAAAAATTATCCCAGTTTTTAAGAAACGGGATAAATCTGAACCCAGTAATAACCGTCCATTTGTGATAATAAACAACTTTGCTATAGCCTTTGAAATCATTTTACATACACCATTACATTTTCAACTATGTAAAACATCAGATAACATTTTTAAAACACGGATTTTTTAAAGGCAGCTCGACAGTTACTAATTTATTCCAGATCACAGAATTTATATCAGACTCTATAGACAAGGGTATACAAATAGATATCATTTATACTGACTTCTCCAAGACCTTCGATAGACTGAACCACAGAATACTATTAGAAATGCGTATTACATTCGGTTTCTCTGACGTTCTTATCGCATTTTTAGCTCTTATCTTGGTGGTGTTAAGTCTAATGAAGTTCCTGCTGCATCAGGAATTCCACAAGGATCAAATTTCCTTAATTTTTCTTTATTATTATTTATTTTTAATAATTTTTTTTGTATATATGGTAATATGTTTGAGTATATAAGAATAAGTGTAGATATACATCGTGAATCTATTTAATATTTTGTATAAAATTTGGTTAATTTTCTCTTGTACAATTATGTGATTTTCTTTTTGGTATGTTTCTATTCTGTAATTGGGTATTGAACCTGTTGAATAGTGTAAAAAATAAATAAAGATAAATAAATAAAACAGGCAATATCATTTGACTGAGACACATTGTAATGGACATCTCTAAAGTTCAGAAATTTTCAATGTTCTGGCGGAGTTATCTTAAAGTTGCACAAAGTTTTCAAACAATTATAAATGGCAACTTACTACAAAATAAATTCAGATTCCCTTATTTTCGATGTAAATGTAAGCTCGTAAATATAAATATTTTTGCCAATTGTTAAGTGGGAATTAAAAGTTCTATTGGAACTCACGAGCATAGAATATCATTGTTGTCGGAATGTATCTCATAAAATATATTATGTACAAACTATGTACATTATACGATATTCTATAGTATTTTTTATTTCTACTTATTAGGCGCAAATTACTGATTGTGCAAAAAATCTGTTGAAACACAAAAAAAGATATGTTATAGGTGGAAAATGTAAATTAATGGGAATTTTTTACGTGCTCTTGAATACTTAGCAAATATTATGCAAATGTATATCACTTGTCTATCTGGAACAAAGAGAAACTATATAAACCAGAAAAATATAAAATTCGTATTAAGCAATGCATAATTCATATTGCTTTTATTTCCACGAGCTTTTAATAGAAGCGATCGATTGATCTGATTCAATAGAAAAAAATAAGTTTAATTTTCTGTTTGTATTTTTAAAAGCTACAATTATTTTATTGTTTAAAAATAAAGCGAAAACATAGAGTGAGTGAACTGAGATGATCATTTCAATAATATATCGGGGCCAATTAAACAATAGCCACTAACTCTGCGGGATGTGGGGAGATCACTGTCCAGCGTCGGGAAACTGAAAACAAAAGCCTATATTGTGTTCGGAATGAAGACCAAAAATCAGCCGAGTGGCAGGCAAGTTAAACGCAGAAGGTGGTCATTCGAGGTTCTCTTCGTCTGCTTAGAGCACATGATACTGGGATCTACATCCACTAACTCTGCACGATGTGGAGAGTGGCTGTAGTTAATTCGCCGATGCTATTCCCGTGAGATGTATATCCATGGGGGGACATGTCCGGTATCGATATTACCGAAAAAGAAGGGACGTTTAAAAAAGATCGCGGGCAAGATACAGTTAGTTGGCTAGATAACACGCTTTTCGGATCCTATGTGTGGTAGATTACTTAACGGCAAATTTTTTATCCCAAATATCTGGCGCATAGTAGCTGAAATAAGACCCCAACCTCCTACGCCAAATCTGAAAGTGATGGATACCATCAAGCAACACTGGATAGGATTAGAGGTATTATGGCTATCAAGGAAATGCTGAAACAGCAGATGAGGTGTACAGAATAAAACACATTGTTTCGTACGGATCATTCCCGCTCGTTTGAACAGTCACAGCGTGTTGTTGACAATCCGCCTATTATAGAAGATTCCGTAATCTTCTGACAAGAAATCTATGAAACGACGCGTTCATTCAATAGCAACAATCCGGCAACTGCACACTTCGAGGCTCATTACCCAAGACATTTTCATAACCCAGAGGAAGTGTGCTTGGCAATCAGTACGGAGGATCTCCAATAAGCTCTTATTGGCACTAAGAACATCGCTGTCTCAGGCCCAGATGGCTGAATAACTGGTGATGGGCGAAATTTCCTCCTTCTCTGCTATCTGGCGTAGGGGAAGCAAATTTCGGACTGGTTTGTCGAGAGACGTACTGTGCCCACATTTTTTTCTTACACCAGGAATTATAGGCCGATCGCTAGCCTCAATTACTACTACAAGATATTTATACGTATTTTTTATACTAGGACACTGAGGTCTGTTGATTCGGCCTTCCAACAAGTACACCAACAGCGTGATGCTGAGAAAAGCAAGGCAGGTTGTAATGATAAGCCTACTGATAGACCGCTGTTTTACATAGCCTGGATCGATTATCGTAAGCTATTTGACACATCTAATAAGCTTTTGTTACACTTGCTCCAGTGACTTACGATACAAGCACCGCTAATGAGATGCATAGAACAGCTACTGCTGGTCTGGAGAGCTCGCTTTACCATAAAATCTGTTGCACAGCCGGTCACGACAGAGCAGGTGACATTTAGGAAATGAGTTTTCCAGGATGATTCCCTCAGTCTTCTTTTCTTCTGCATCTCACTGGTGTCGTTATCTGTTAGGCTCCATCAAATCTGCGGATATCAATGTGTGCCACTGAGCGACCGGTGGCATCTATTTTATATGTATGCCTCAGGAGAGCGTGAACTACAAAACGCTCTTAGGATGGTCGAAGAGTATACGAGGGAAATTGGTATGAAATTCGGTTTGTACACATGTCCACCTCAAGGACGATGCAGGGAATTCTCTGAGGATGCGCAGTTCGCAGACGAAAGCATTCTAAGACATCTGGATGCCGCAGAGACCTATAAACATCTGGGTATGTAACAAAAGCACATCCAGGATGTAAAACAAACAAAGGATTCTCTCCGCGGTAAGTATAGACACCTACTATGAAAGATTTGGTATTCTCAACTTCCGGGGAAGAACAGGGTGTCTACTACCAACATGCTTGCCATTCCGGTTCTATTTTACTCCTTTGGAGTCGCAAAGTGGACATTGGATGAGTTGCGCCAATTAGAGAGAGATGCTCGTAAGATGATGAATATTTATAGAAGTACTCATCCTAGATCGTCCGTTCCTCGTATGTATCTCCCATGTCAACGGGGAGCTCAACGATTCTTGAGCCAGGAAAGTATGCATGACAGAGTATCATTGAATATGGCATGCAACATCCTCAGGAGCTCAAATCATCTCATACGAGTCGTAAATTATCATGAAACTGCAGGAGTGGGCACAGGATTATTCAAGGCAGCAAAAACAATCGCAGGTGAACTCGATCTCATATTCGACGAGGTGCTGATATAGTCAGTTATTAAGCTTTTGCTAAATTGCCTGAAAGTTAGAATCACAGCTGCCGAACAGGAAAATCTGTATCAGCAACACGCCGATAAACCCCAGCATGCTGTTTGGGATTAAAAAATAAAACACCGTGTATATCGATATTTTTCTCAAAAAATTCAAACGTGTAGATGTTTTGAAAATTTTAGGTTGAAATCCATTTCTGAATCAAAATTAACTGAGACTGTATGCACATGATAAATCGTGTATTTTCTCTTCAAATATGTAACTTATTTTCCTAAGCGCAGTGTGATTTGAATACGGACTAGGTGTCCTGTTTCACATATTTAATTTGTGTCCGTTTGTGTACGTTTTGAACGAATTATCCAGGCATAATATAAACTTGCTATGCCAGGCGAGACTCCCCTAATACTTTAAGTCAACATCGCAGCCCGGTTTGGTTAAATAGGCAGGTCTCATGATTTTTGTTGCAGTGATAATTCGATACAATATGTACTCAAGATTATCGTATCACTCATTAAAAAAATTAGAAAAAAAAAATAACCCTTATAATACGCAATACAAATTTGTTGTGCGAGCGAGGCTAGAAAACGTACCTTTCAGCGAGGCTAGCGTCTGTGACGTCACCTACTTGCTCGGCGGTTCAGCGTAATGCTAGCCTGTATGCGCACTTCGTGGTTTGCGAGAGTTTCTTGCGATATGTCATTCAAATATGCCTGCACTAAGTGGTGCTTTGTACCAAAGTGTAAAAATACAACGTACAAAACACCGGATAAGACATTTATAACAGTCCCAAGAGATGCAAAAAAGAAGAGAGAAGTGGTTTGCGGCAGCACGTCGCGATATCAAGGAAGTTTCCAAGAAATCAACATTATATTGTTGTGAAGACCACTTTAAGGTAAAATTTTGTACATATGACTGTTTAAATAAAATGTTACTTAAATATTATAGATAGAAGAGGACATGGAAAATTACGTGGAGTATAAATAAAGCAAAGTATAAGCGCAAGATTAAAACCAAACGTAGTTCCTCATTTATTTGCATGCCAGCCAGACAAGAGTTCTTCGAAAAAAAGAGTTCGTGAAAGCAGTGAGAAACGATCAAGAAAAAAATTGATAGTAGATCTCATGAAACAATCTGTACAGAAAATGGAAACGGAAATAACTGAAGAATGTATACCGGAGGAAACAAGTCAACTTGAACAACATCTTTCGTCAATATCTGGAATTGTACAACGGCGCGAAGTGACATGTCAAACGAAAAAGTTTCATTTTGGAAGTAGAGGGATACAAGTACATTGGAAAATGAAAGATGCAGTGACTTCGCCCTTGAAAACTGTAGTATCGGATTTGAGGAAACCTGCAGTAAAAAGAGTTTTGCAGTTTAATAAAGGACCCGTGATACCTAAACTGACAAGTCAACCTGTAGACACTTCTGATTCATCTGATATTTACCAACCTACAGAAAGTACAGGTAGTGATGAGTCACAATTAAAATAACCGACCGAAGAAAAACAAATTGCAAAACTCTTTACGAATATAATCGAAGCAAAGTTAAGTATGTATACTAGAATTCCGATCAATTATGTGGCATTTATTGAAAGACTGGAATGTAACTCAAATTTGAAAAAGAAAGATATATACTTAGTACTATTTAAAATCAAGCAAAACGACTCATTTGCTAAAATTGGTGATTTATTCGGAATATCAAAAGGAAGACGTAGTCGGATATTTTCTCAGGGTGTGATTACAATGGCAAAATATATGAAGAAACTAATATTTTGGCCCCTGAAATCGTCAATTCAAAGAAATTTTACCCATTCCCTTCAGAATGTTATTTTCCAGAGTTCAATCTATCGTAGATTGCCTAGAGATTGAAATTCAAAAACCCACCTCAGCGTTACATCAGGCATTAACCTGGTCTGACTACAAGAAATGCAACACTGTAAAATATTTAATTTCTGCCACACCCGATGGTTTCATCAATTTTATATCTTGCGGATACGGAGGACGCGTTAGCGATGTTGTACAGCTTTTATTCCAGAGAAATTAGTTGTTGCGGCCATAAAATCACACAACATTTGAACGTCTATATTCGGTAGATTGTGCGAATCGGCTTTTTGAAACCCTGGTTCCATTATCAAATCATAGGTATAAACCACAACACCGAACAGTAAACATGCACTGACTGACTGCCTTGAATATTCATAAGGCAAGCGAGGTGGGCGGAGCGTCAAAGCAAGTAGTTGACGTCAAGCGAATCAGAAATCGTTTTCTCCCGCGCCGCAATTATTCGAACTTATTTGCGCTATTTAGGGATTAATTATTGTTTGTTTACAATTATTTTTGCACCACTAGGTTTCTCAAAGGTTTAGTTCTGATTTTAATGTGTGAAATGGGTATGTTACATTTTTTAAGACCTCCCTATTGAAATTTCAATGAAGTAATTTACGGATGCACTTCCCGCAATTTAATTATCTTAATTACGTTGTGTATTGCATTGAACACTAGATTTGCACAACTGCAATCCCACCTGACATCCTGATCCAATTATATTAGATGCAGATTGGTTCACCGGATGCAATGAGGCGTTGTGCGACAACTTATTGCTGAAGTGATCCAATTTAAATTCTAAACGTGAACCTGTCAACGAAGCTGTGTTGAGCTGCCATCAAGACCGGTGCTTAAATTCGTAACAGTGTTTACATTCTAACAAATTGACAGGTGTACAATTGTTACAAATTGATAGTGACCCATGTTGAAATCTAAATTAAAGCTGCTTTTATTACTGTGCTGTAAAAAAATCAGGAACTGTTCTTTTTACAGAGATCGTACACAATATATATACAGGGTAGGAAAAATATCGAATCTACCGCATTATGTAATATTTTGCAGATAAAGATTATATGTGTTTATTTACGTTTATCTTGCAGACTTTCAATAAAAAATCTGTTAAGTATGACAGAGTGAGAAAAAATAATTGAAAGATAAATTCCATTTTCTTTATGGCAACAATATTTCAATTTTCTTTTTCTACTTTTATATCATCCGTCATTACTATTTAAACATATTTATGAACATTTCATTTATATACAAATAGGTATTAGGGTTAATAAAAGGTGAAAAATTAAATAAATATCACTTAACTCTTTGCTTAAAAAAATAAACAATAAAAAAAACAATAATAATATAAGAAAAAATAAAATAAATTAATTTTTTTCTTTTTTTTTACCTAACACTAATATTTTTATTATTATAACAGGGTAGCTACCCTATTAAAATTATAAAAGTGTTAATCTTGCTTAAGTAATATGATAGACATTTTAATACCCAAACTATGGATAAATAAATACATTATTTAAATACATCATATATTTCAATATTAAATAAATTAAGATGGACTCTTATATTAGGGACTTTAAATTAAATAACAGAAATAAAATTTGTGATGTAGAAGAATCAAATGCGCCGGAGCGGCTCCCAAGAGGCGTCGGAGGCCACGGGAGGACTCTCCGGCATAGTATAATCCGAAAAACGAGTGCTATGCTACCATCTAAGGCACTCGTACGGGGTAGACCAGACACCAGTGCTGCCTTACGTCCCCGGAGATATTAAGTCCGTTGTCGAGAACGAGAAATGCCGGATTTACTGGAACTACTCATTCCCGACTGTCAGGCTAATCCAAGCCAACAAGCCTGACATAGTCCTCCTCGACCACCAACTCAAGGTGATGTATGTCATCGAGTTCTCGGCACCTTGAAGGAGGAGGAGAAACGGACCAAATATCGCGATCTCCGGTACGAGCTCCAAGTGCTGTATCCAGGCTACTCGGTAAAAATGGTCGCCCTTATAATCGGTGTACTCGGAGGGATAAAGCCTACGCTGCTCTCGGAACTGAAGATCATACCGGCCTGCCAAAAATCAGCCGAGTGGCTGGCAGGCCAAATGCAGAAGGCGGTCATTCTGGGTTCACTCCGTCTGCTTAGGGTACACGATTCTGGTAACTATAGTCACTAACCCTGCGGGATGTTATGAGTGGCTGTAGTTGATGCGCCGGCGCGACTCCCGTGAGGCGTCGGAGGCCACGGGAGGACTGACCGGCATCGGGAAACCGAAATAATAATAATAATAATAATAATATCACTTGCCTCAACTGCTGCTACAAGATATTTACATGTATCTTGTATGCTAGGACACTGAGGTCTGTTGATCCGGTCTTGCAGCAGATACAAGAACAGCGAGGGCATGGCAGGTTGCAAGGACAGCCTGCTGATAGACCGCTGTATTACGCAGGATTCTGTGCAATACAAGCGGAATCTATCGATGGCCTGAATTGATTACCGCAAGGCATCTGATACTACATAGCATGAGCTATTCTTGTACTTGCTCGAATGTCTTGCGGTACCAGCACCACTAGTGAGATGCATAGAACAGTTGCTGCCGCTCTGGAAGACCCGCTTCACCAACATCAGGTGCACAGCGGGTCGCGACAGAGCAGGTGGCATTTAGGAGAGGGGTTTTCCAGGGTGACTCCTTGAGTCCACTCTACTTCTGCACCTCACTGCTGCCGTTGTCTGTTGGGCTCCACCAAACCCGCGGATATCAATGTGCACCACCCAGCGACCGGAGGCATAAGGTCACCCATCTATTTTATATGGATGACCTTAAATTTTATGCCTCCGGAGAGCGCGAACTACAAACCGCTCTTAGGGTGGTTGAAGAATATACGCGGGCAATTGGTATGGAGTGCGGGTTGGACAAATGTGCAGTCGTCCACCTCAAGAGAGGACGATGCGGGGAATTTCCTGAAGATGCGCAGCTCGCAGACGGAAGCATCCTAAGACATTTGGATGCCGGAGAGACCTATACATTTCTGGGTGTGCAACAAAGGCACATCCAGGATATATCACAAATAAAAGATTCTCTCCGCGGTAAGTACAGACACCGTTTCCGAAAGATTTGGTCCTACGAACTTTCGGGGAAGAACAAGTTCTACTCTACTCCTTCGGAGTAGTAAAGTGGACAGTAGAGGAGCTGCGCCAATTAGATAGAGATACCCGCAAGATGATGAATATTCACAGAAGTATTCATCCTAGATCGTCCGTTCCTCGGGTGTACCTCCCACGTCAACGGGGGGGGGCGAGGACGCTTGAGTCAGGAGTGTACGCATGGCAGAGTAGTACTGAGTATGGTATGTAACATACTCAGGAGCTCAGATCCCCTCTTGCGGTTCGTAAAACATCACGAAACTGTAGGAGTGGGAGCAGGATTGTTCAAGGCAGCAAAAAGAGCCGCAGATGAACTCGGTCTCACATTTGACATCAGGCGAGGAGGCCGGCGAGGTGCTGATGTTGAGTCAGTCACCGAACTTCAGCCAAATCGTCTGAAAGCCCGAATTAGAGCTGCCGAACAGGAAAATCTGTTTCGGCAGCACGTCGATAAAACCCAGCATGGTGTATTCTATAAAAATATAGAAACACTGGGTTTATCGACCAGGCTGACCTTCGCCTTTCTAAGGTCAGCAGGGCTTAAGTCGGAGACCGAGGGATTCATTATGGCCTGCCAAGATGGTGTTATCAACACCTTGGTCTACCGGAGCCGCGTGTGGCGTGTAGAGTTTCCTGATATCAATTGCAGAACCTACCATCAGGCGCCGGAATCGCTCATGCACTTACTTTCTGCAAGCCCCATATATGCGATTTCGGCCTACATCCACCGACATAACGCGGCTTTACCAGTGTTATACTACCATCTAAGGCACTCGTACGGGGTAGACCAGACACCAGTGCTGCCTTACGTCCCCGGAGATATTGAGTCCGTTGTCGAGAACGAGAAATGCCGGATTTACTGGAACTATTCGTTCCCTACTGTCAGGCTAATCCAAGTCAACAAGCCTGACATAGTCCTCCTCAACCATCAACTCAATGTGATGTATGTCATCGAGTTCACGGCACCTGCGGAGAAAAACATCACCTTGAAGGAGGAGGAGAAACGGACCAAATATCGCGATCTCCGGTACGAGCTCCAAGTGCTGTACCCAGGCGACTCGGTAAAAATGGTCGTCCTTATAATCGGTGTACTCTGAGGGATTAAGCCTACGCTGCTCTCGGACCTGACCATACCGGCCTGCAAAAATCAGCCGAGTGGTTGGCAGACCAAATGCAGAAGGCGGCCATTCTGGGTTCTCTCCGGCTGCTTAGGGCACACGATTCCGGTATCTACAGTCACTAACCCTGCGGGATGTGGGGAGTGGCTGTAGTTGATGCGTCGGCGCGACTCCCGTTAGGCGTCGTCCGAGGCCACGGGAGGACTTACTGGCATCGGATATTCCAAAAAAAAAAAATAGTAATAAATGGCTTTATTGGGTATGAATGCATATACATATATTTAAATACATTTAGGGCGAAGTTTAGCCTACATGGCTACTCTGACACTTAACCCTAGTCCTAATTATGAAAATACCTATTAAATTAATATACATAATGAAAAGCTTCACAAAAATTACAAAAAAAACACAAAAGAGCAACTAAATACATTAATAAATGAAGAAACGTTTAAATAAAAAGAATAATAACAAAAGAGTATTTAGTAACACACATTTTAAAAATAATAAGCAGAATAATAACAAACCTTAGAAAAAGTAACCACACTTAAGAATTTAGTAACAAATGAAAAAAAAAAATTACAAAAAAAAAATATTAATAACAGTAATAACGGGTAATAATAAGTGAGATTTAACGTGATACCGAAATAAATTTATGGAGTAACTTTTAAAGAATTATAGTGCTTAACGGAGTTGAACGTAAATGATTTTTGAAATATGGCAGTCAAATGATGGGGAATAGTTAAGGTGCGATTGTCTCTTATATTAGTTTGATGACTTTGATTACGATGTACTAGTTTATTTTTGAGATAGGTAGGTGTGGAGGAAACAAGTAGGCGGTGCCTTTTCGTACACCTTACATTGAGAGACTTAGCTGGATTTCCGTATACCGATCCATTGTTACATCTAACCACCCGGTAGCCAAATGTTACACCTGGTTACCACGTCGTCAAATATAACCGGGGAACCCCCGTGGTACCGTGATTTTAGTTTCGCCCTGTATTAGGATGACTCTTAATACAAGAGGAAACCAAATCAGGTATTTATGGAAAAGCCTTCACTTTACCTGTCAATAAGAACTATTCTTATTGGCAAGGAAAGCGAAGAAATTTCCTGTGCCTGCGGCTAGCTGATTTTTTTGGGAGGCAAGGGCCGTGCGTTTCGTGTTTCCTTGAGACCTTGGTTCACTATTATTCACTTCAAATAATTCTATCAACGAGTAGTAGGCGAGGATGAATAAGTAATATAAAAAAAATATATGTTTATATTAAGGGCGCCATCTGCAGTTTTACTAGTGATTACTTTTTCATCCCCCCAACTCAGAATCTACAGAATTTCTGTCTAAGGTAGAGACAGAATAAAAAAATTAATTAATAAAATTAAGTATTTATTAAATCAACAGCAACACAAAATGGTAATTGAGAATTACCGACAAATATAATATATACAAAAATTTATTACGAGTGGGTGAAACTCGTTCACCGAACACAATCGAAAATAAAATAACTTGCCACACTCCAGCGAAGGCTGACCTGTGATGGAAAGGTGGTGTAAGTCTTGAAGTTAACGTTTTCTCGTCTGGTATGGACACCTAGTTTCCTAATACATAGTCTACCGATGAAATGAAACGTTACTCAAAATTGTGGAGCGCATATCACGTTACAAGTTACAGATGAATTCTGGTCATCCAAATAAAACATCCACGGAACTAATCCTCTGGATCCAAGAATCGTGACTTTTTAATTTGCTAATGTGCAAATATAAATATCCAAATGAAATTGGAAGAGTGTGAAATATAAATTCACAAAAGAAATTCCAGATGAATTTTATTAACGATGAATAATTTAGGAATTTTATTCAAAATTTTAGATTTAACAGATTAATATTATATTGAATTTTAACAGCCGGCTTCAGACTATGTATTTAAGAAAGGAATAAATAGAAACATATTATTAGAACATGTGTCACATCTTCACAAAAAATTAGAAAAATTAATTATTAACTTTTCCTTAAAAATATACATCTTGAAGATAATTTGCAAGAAAAATAAATCATTTAAAACTATTAGTATTACCTGATGGTTGTTCACAACACTAGTAAATTAAGATAACATTTCAAAAGTTGATTGATGTTATCGATCGTCTGCCAAGAGGTGTTGCCGGTGCAAAGTTGATTATTAAAATGGCTTATCTTCCTGTCTCTATCAAGGAGGTAAACTAGTTTGATATAAAAAATCAAACTTTATAAAATAAGATATGAAAGTAACTAAAATAAATTCATAATATATCACAAATAATATTTAATGATTAAAATCCACTATAAGAATAGTCTAATGGTACTACATAACACCTGTATTACACAATGATATTTAAATTAATTATTCCCCAAAAGTTGATCGTAACGCCATCTATGAGCGATATAAGTTGTCTCCCTAATGTTAGACAACTGGGAAGTTTATGAGACAGAAAACTTTAACAATAGTAGCTGAAAGTCAAACCAACCAAAGGCAGTCGCAACCCTTCTGAAAGGAAAACTATAAACAGCTGTTGCGATTTAATTAATATCGACCTAAATATTGAATATTTATCTAATTAAGGTAATAAATGATTGCATATTTTGTGACACATATTTCTAATAATATTTTCTTTCAGTTTGAAAGCGTTAACTTTGGGGACTGTTATTACAACAAAAGTACTTAAATAATAAACAATATTGGATAATGTAAATATGTACAAGATAATATTAACTTAGATGGTAAACATAATAATTCCTTAATAAATATGAGATCGACCAAAGGTTAAACAGAAATTCTTCACCTACTAAAAATACTCTATTATAAACAATTGGGAACCAGATAGATATTTGGAGGTTATAGTTTATTTATCCTTGTATTCCGGACAGTGACGTTTTTGAACGGAACACCTGTTTTAAATATTACTTCAGTTGAACCCTATAGTACTGTGGACAGTATCTTTCCGCACCCCTTTTAAATATTATTATTCCCATTAGGGAGCATGCAGAAATCACGTTGTTTTGTAAGAATTCTAGATATTTTTGAACAGTTAAATTTCCATCTATAAAGAACGCCCAATAATACTCCCCAAACGTTTGGTTTTTCAGATGCTTCTTTCGTATCTGTACCATCCAATGTGGATTATTTATCCACCAATATCGGCAATTATGCAGTTTTATGTTTCGTTACAGCAAAAGGTTGCGTCGTGGAGAATAGAGTTTGATGACCAAAAATGTTCATCATTATTACAAGACTAAATGCACCTTATGTTGGCTTGGATTAGCCTGACAGTCGGGAACGAGTAGTTCCAGTAAATCCGGCATTTCTCGTTCTCGACAACGGACTCAATATCTCCGGGGACGTAAGGCAGCACTGGTGTCTGGTCTACCCCATACGAGTGCCTTAGATGGTAGTATAACACTCGTAAAGCCGCGTTATGTCGGTGGATGTAGGCCGAAATCGCATATATGGGGCATGCAGAAAGTAAGTGCATGAGCGATTCCGGCGCCTGATGGTAGGTCCTGCAATTGATATCAGGAAACTCTACACGTCACACGCGGCTCCGGTAGACCAAGGTGTTGATAACACCATCTTGGCAGGCCATAATGGATCCCTCGGTCTCCGACTTAAGCCCTGCTGACCTTAGAAAGGCGAAGGTCAGCCTGGTCGATAAACTTAGTGTTTCTATATTTTTATAGAATACACTATGCTGGGTTTTATCGACGTGCTGCCGAAACAGATTTTCCTGTTCGGCAGCTCTAATTTAGGCTTTCAGACGATTTGGCTGAAGTTCGGTGACTGACTCAACATCAGCACCTCGCCGGCCTCCTCGCCTGATGTCAAATGTGAGACCGAGTTCATCTGCGGCTCTTTTTGCTGCCTTGAACAATCCTGCTCCCACTCCTACAGTTTCGTGATGTTTTACGAACCGCAAGAGGGGATCTGAGCTCCTGAGTATGTTACATGCCATACTCAGTACTACTCTGCCATGCGTACACTCCTGACTCAAGAGTCCTCGGCCCCCCCGTTGACGTGGGAGGTACACCCGAGGAACGGACGATCTAGGATGAATACTTCTGTGAATATTCATCATCTTGCGGGTATCTCTATCTAACTGGCGCAGCTCCTCTACTGTCAACTTTACTACTCCGAAGGAGTAAAGCAGAACCGGAACGGCATGCATATTAGTTGCAGACTCCTTGTTCTTCCCCGAAAGTTCGGAAGACCAATTCTTTCGGAGACGGTGTCTGTACTTACCGCGGAGAGAATCTTTTTATTTGTGATATATCCTGGATGTGCCTTTGTTGCACACCCAGATATGTATAGATCTCTCCGGCATCCAAATGTCTTAGGATGCTTCCATCTGCGAGCTGCGCATCTTCAGGAAATTCCAAGCATCGTCCTCTCTTGAGGTGGACGACTGCACATTTGTCCAACCCGCACTCCATACCAATTGCCCGCGTATATTCTTCGACCACCCTAAGAGAGTATATAAAAAATTATAAACAACGGGTAAATGTACATAAATACACACATAATAATATAATAGTAAGCAATGTAGATACTGAGATTTACGTGCAGAAAGATAAATAATTATTGTGGACTATTGATTTCCCTGAAAGAATAAACTTAATTTTACTTTTAAAAGACTTTAAAGACACAGATTTGAATTGATTTTCAACATTATTGTATAAATGTACTGCTTTAAATGAAAAAGATCGCTGATATAGTACCGACTTGTGTTGTGGCATGGTTAATGTTTCACAAAATCTAACGTTGCGATTATGAATTAAAACCCTGGGTACAAACTTATTACTAAGGTAAGAGGTAATAGACGTTAAGAGTAAGCGATGTACAAGATTTAACATATGGTATTTGAAGGTATTTTTCATATTTAACCACTTTAGTTCCCGAAATTTTGCTGTGATATGATCATATTTTCTCAAATTATTGCTGAATCGACAGTAGGTATTCTGCACTTCTGCACTTTTGGATACGTCTCTTTGTTACTGCATCTCGACAGGGGAAGTATACAACATCTCCATAGTGAAAAATTGGCAGTAAAAATGTTCACATAGCTTTTTCCTAACTTTATAATTGAGTATTTGTTTATTTGCGTATAATACTTTTAGGCAAAGATATGATTTTTTTATTAAAATTCTTATATGTGTATCAAATCTCAGGCGATGATCAAAAGTTATAAGGACGGAATTTTAATTTTTCAGAGAATATAATATACTTCCTTCAATCGGAATCTCTGGCAAACTTGTATCAAAATAAGTTTCAAATATTATGAAATTTATATAAGCACCCTAGATTAATTTATTAGCAAATTACAAAATTACTATTGCTATTATATAATGATTTTATTACACGATACAAGAAAATCATGGCTCACCAATCAGAATTACTATTTCGAAATTTGATTCAGGCTTTGGTATTTAACAACATGGATTATACATAAATACAAGACTATTATGAAGTTAAATGCGAAATTCAATGTATACATACATACTTTCAGTGGTTCAAGCTATTAAGTTTTTAGTTACGTCTATTAATTAAAATTATTCTGTTTTTAGATGAATTTAAAATGAAAAATTACCACTGACACTTTTATTTCAATAATCCCCGGCTGGAAACTTTAGAGGGGATTTTGCTAGTTAATCGCATAGTTAAATAACGTCATTCGCATTCTCGTCTCATTAGGGATAGAAAGAGTTTTAATTTTTTACATTTAAATGAACTAGGTTGGATATAATTTATCTCAAGTGTTTTTCCTTTCAAAGTTTAAATTGAAGCGCTTTTTTGCCTTATACAGACGAGTCCCGGAATGTAATTAAAGCAAAGAATTTTTGGTTATTTATATTAGTCTTCTTTTAGTACTTTATAAAATTTAATTCGTGATTCAGTTGTAGCATTGATTATTTTTTCACATTTTAAAGAAAATGAATTACGAAGTTTTAAAAAGATACGTCATTATAAAATTTAATACAACTATACAAGGTGAATCATAGTTATGCAGCAAAAAATAAAAGATTGTTATACCGGGTGGCCACGAGTCAATGTACGCCAACAATATTTTGTTATTGTTTTTGAATTTAAAAATTTGATTTTTTGGTACACATAAATTAGACAACAATGGGCCACTTTTAGATTAACAGGAACGAACATATCACTTCCGGTTGAACCGGAAGTGACATAAACTTTTCTTTCTTCAATGGAATGACTATATTTTTTTGATTGTTTCTCATTAAGCATAAATTTCTAAGTGCATTAGTTTTTTCAGATTTTAAAATTCCAAAAAATAATGAGACGAAATTTTTTTTATTTTTTTTTTCAAAATGGCCGCGTCAGATAAATGCGATGTAAGAAAATTACTAAGTAGGCTATGGAAATTATTAGTAAGGTTATAGACTTGTCTGTAAAGAAGAAAATAGTTGTTTGAATTACTGATAGGTACCAGTATTTTTAGGTTTTTTTTCAAAAAACGGAATATAATTTTCATTTTCATTTCCGTAGGGGTCCTATGGAAATTTTTTTAATGGAACTGTGCTATTTTTTTTTTATTAATCAGAGATAATGATTTATAAACTATAATTTTTTTCGCCATTAATCATTTTTTAACGATATCCTTCGTAATAATAAAAGTATTTTTTAAAGGTAAACACAAATTAAACAAGAAATAATTTTAATAAAACGTTACAACCATGAATAAATAGAATAACAAAACTATTTAAAACCTAAATTATAATAAACCGTTATAAAAATTGTTCAAACTGTCCACCGTTTTGATTAATACATAGAGTAGCGCGACTTATTGTTGCACGTTTATCATTCTGTAATTGTTGAGGTGTTATTTGTGCAATTTCGTGTCGAACTCTTTCTTCCAGATCTTGCCTTGTCATTGGAGCAGTCATGTAGACTCTATTTTTCAAATGCGCCCAAATAAAAAAATCGAGTGGGGTTAAGTTAGGCGACCTTGTTAGCCATCTGACTGGACCGTGGGTCCCAAGCCAACGATCTGGAAACAACTGATTTAAGTAATCCCTAACGATAATAGCATTGTGTGGTCCAGCCCCGTCTTGTTGGAAGTAAACCTCGTCAATATTGGTATTAGGAATTTGATTAATCTCTGGAACTATTATATTTTGGAGAAATTCTAGATATCTTGGTATAGTTAGAGTTCCGTCAAAAATTATTGGACCTATGATATGGTCGCCCAGTATGCCTAACCAAACCGGTTCAACCGGAAGTGATATTTTCATTCTTGTTAGTCTAAAAGTAGCCCATTATTGTCTAATTTATGTGTACCAAAAACCAAATTTTTACATTCAAAAACAACCAAAATATTGGGGGCGTACATTGACTCGTGGCCACCCGGTATGGGCCATAGTCCGATAAAGCATAATAAGGGTGATAGAAACGCACAAAAAAGGTCATGATGGTAAATTTTTTGACAATTGCAATATCTTGAAATATCAAATTATAATTTTAGAGAGAAATCAAGTGTAGTAGAAACTTTTTTTGGTTGTGTCTCGTGTAATTGTCCCCACTTTTTTTATTTTCAACTTTTGATATAAATATAGAGAAGGAACATTTTCTTTGGTCTAATGGGAATTGCATTTTTGTTGGTAAATGGTAGAATATGTCTTTTTTGAGTTATATGGTTTTCTATCCAGATTCATTTATTTCATTTATTCTTTTCATAAAAGTTACATGATTTGTCGTGTTAGGTTGAATATGACATCTATTATCCTATACAATATAACTAGGGAGAGGACTATATTTGAAAATTTTTCGCGATATCATACAAGTGTTTGTTACTTTGTAACGGGCTTTTTTACCTATCGTCCCATCGACCGTTTACTTCTCTTGATTCTTCTTTAAACCTCCTTGAACTTCTGTTAACGTCAGAATGTAGTTCCATGAAAGGGAGCTCACTTCTTCTCATAGTAGTGATTCGGCCACGAAGACATCTTGCCGTAACACTGCGCCAAGAAGTGGTAGGATGACGTCTCCTCATCCTCTCCGCATCTTGGTCATGTAGACCTTCTTCAACATTTATAAGTGATAGATGCCTTCTCAGTTTGCAATGACTTATAAGAACGATTAGATGATTTAGTTTTTCGACTACGACCGACCGTAAGTTATTTAGCCCTGTCGCTGCAATGCCCTTTTTTTATTTTAAAAGCCCCCCCTCAGGGGCCTGAAGTGACCTGCCTCCTTGTCATATCCAAACAGGGTTCCTCATTTCCAGTCAGTTCATCTGAGCTCTCGTTTCCTGAAATCCCACTAGGGTGCAACTCCCAATGATTGGCACTCGCCCAATTGGCATGGTGTTGATATTTTCTAATTTACTTAGTTTGTAACTAAATTATCCAAAATTTGGTATATGTTTGCAATCTGACAACAGTTAGTAGTATTAGGAAGATACTGGCATGCGTGAGTATTCAATATGGAGGTGAATAGAAGTGGGATGCATACGTTGACAAAGGTAAGAAATTAGAAAATTTCTTAAAGTAGCTTGTTGAAAATAACTTTAATTTTTAAGCAAATTTGAATACATATTATTTATGTTATACAGTACTTTATAGTATATGGTATCTCATAATATTTACTCATCATAATCATCTGTTTACGTTAAAACTTTATTCAAATAAAAAGGTACCAACATTTGGTATTATTATTACTTCTAATCATGATATCAGTGCCAATGACTGGATTCAAATGTAATTGAAGGTCCACCAAATGTTGGTACTCTGTTAATCTTGAGACAGGTACCAACAAAAATTAATATTTTCAGATGCCGAAGTGGAATAAAAAAAATTAAAAATAATTGAAAAAAATATAGTGAAGCTACACTTCAAGAAACTTTAAATGATATAAGTTTATAATTACCAAAGAAGACAATGGCAAAGAAGTATGGTATACCCCTAGCTACTCTGCAATTTAGCCAGCACCAAATTCAAAAAACCTGAACTTGGAAGGGCACCTACTTGACGAAAAATGAGGAGAAATTGTTAGTTGACTGGATTCTGGAATGTCACTGTAAAGGTTTTCCTAGGAGAAAAACTGATGTCCAGCAATCAGTAAAATCTTTTATGGATGCTTTTAAACGTCAAAATCCTTTTAAGGACAATCTTCCTGGTGATCATTGGTACCATCTATTTTTGAAGCGACACAAAATTTTAGCAGAACGTACCCCTGAGGGTGTTACTGTAGCATCAGCGATTGTATCTGAAAAAGACATAAGGGGTTGGTCCATCCATAATTACTTAGAAGAGGCCTTTATGTCAGTACTGGAGAATTCTTCCAGAGTGTTCAATGGTGACGAGATATGTTTCCAGTTTTGTCCCAAAATTGGAAAAGTGATTGCACCTCTAGGAACGAAGAATGCTTACGTTTTTGGGCCGGAAAAAAAAAAAAAGGAGGGGGGGGTTTTTTTTTTTTGGGCGGGGGGTGAAGTGGCACCACCTTTAATTATTTACCCCAATAAAAGGCTTTCCAAAGCTATCAATGATAGTGTTGCTGATAATTAGGGGATAACACTTAGTGACAATGGGTGGATGAAAACTGAAATTATTTTAGATTATATCAAGAACATTTTTCATCCTTTCCTGACCCGGAACAGTATCGAACTGCCAGTGATTTTATTTGTAGACGGACACAGAATACATCTTACTTATAAACTGAGTAAGTTATGTTCAGAATTGCAAATAATATTGGTGTCTCTATATCCTAACTCTACCCAGATTCTACAACCAGCAGATGTGGCAAGCTTCCGTCCTCTCAAATATTTATGGAAGAAAGGTGTACTAGAATGGCGTAGAAAAAATCCATTCTGCAATCTGGGGAAAGAAATAGTTTGCACCGATTTTAAAAGAGGCAATACTTCATCTTAAGCCAGAAAGTATAGTCAATGTATTTAAGGCTTTTGGTTTATATCCGTGGGATTCTAATGTCATCGACTATACGATTTGTTTGGAAAAACAAGAACTTCGTAACGTTAACAATAATCTTAACGAGAATACTAAACATGACGCTATCCAACTTCAGTCGATCAATTTTGAATTGTATGGCAAACTTATCGGAGAAACTAAAATTCATGAATTAAAGAATGGTATAATTGGTTGTCCTGAACAACAATGTGATAATTATCAAAAACTAAAATTAATACATGAAACTTTGAAATCTGCAGACAATAATAATACTGTTTTTCGGAAATCGTTTGTTCATGCAGATGTATCTGTACTCTCAGATTTCACAAAAGAATAGTTTCTATAGATGCCTGTCATTTTCCATGAAGGTGTTAATGATAATTTGAATATTTTTAATATTTCCCTGAAATGGACCAAAAAGTAATCATTTTACAAGATTTAAAGTTAAATAGCAGTACGAATATAAGTATCAAGAGAAAACTGAACTCTTCGAACAGCTTTTGTAAATGAGGAACAATGGGAAATTCACTATAAAAAAACTGCATGAATTTGACATAAATGAGAACTATGAAGAAAACAAGGAAAATAAAGATGAACATTCTCCAGTAGATGTTAGTGAATGTACACTCAGAAGTTTTAGTGACTGCCTCCGTGTTGATGAGAATGTTGATCATAAAGAAGCCAGAATTAAAGATTATTTAACAAAAGTTAGAACTCCTGAGAGAAAAGGCAAAAGGCGATGCGAGAGAGCATCATTTGTCCTCATATCTACTGGTTTCAAAATAATTGCTGAAGAAAAAGAAAAGATAAAGCAAGAAAAGGAACGCAAGAAGGAAGAGAATAAACAAAAAAGACTAAATAAATGGTTGAACAAAGATACAAAGCAAAAAACAGGAAAACAAAAACTTACAAAACCTCGAGAAGTTAATGAAAAATTGAATGAATAATGAAATGGTGTCATATGAAAATGTACCTGAATCATCAATGCTGACCACAAATGAGGCGCTTCAGAAAATAAAAAACAAATTTGATATCAATTGTCCCATTCCAAGTTCATTCCAAGATAAAGCCAATCCACAACATTTTAAGGCAGAGAGTCATTTACTCTTCGAAGAAACTGAACCAGAAGTGGAAAACCACGTACCAAAAATCAATGTGATACGGCAATAACAAACACTGCTGACATCAATTATTATTATAATAATCCAATTTCACTTCAGGACAAAGAAACGACAAGAAAACCAAAACGTTTTAAGGCGGAGAATCATGTGCAAAAATCGTTTCCTGAAAAGACTGAACCAAAAATCAAAAACTCTGTACCAATAAATAATATAGCTGTATCAAGAGGGCTGTGTTATGTATGTGCAAATAATATATATTTGAATAATGTAGGAATAAAATGTCAAAAATGTTTACGAACCTACCATGTGAAATGTTTGAAAAAACTAGATATTTATGGAAATTTTTTTTGTTTGTCAACCTTGCAAAAATTAATCTGTTTAAACACAGTGACATGTCATATCTACATACTATACTTATTTTGTAAAAAGTTTCTGTTGATTTTTGAGATAATTATATATATATTTTTCTTTTGCTATCATTAAAAATACAATTTTATTTTCTCACCTCGATGCCTGAGTGCCAACCATTAGAATGACTGGTGCCAACCTTTGATTGAAGTGTGCCAATAATTGAAACTAGATCTACTTTAATTTATATGTAAATTATGCAGTAATCAGACAGTTCATTTTGAAAATGTTGAATGATTCTACGACTAAAAATACATATCTATATTTTAACCGAAGAAGATCTTTTTTATCCCAAAAACATTTACTAAATCGATTTCAATGGGAATGTATCGTTAAAG
Source organism: Rhamnusium bicolor (assembly GCA_029963845.1). Classification (NCBI taxonomy): domain Eukaryota; kingdom Metazoa; phylum Arthropoda; class Insecta; order Coleoptera; family Cerambycidae; genus Rhamnusium; species Rhamnusium bicolor. The sequence goes on along the minus strand of JANEYF010004753.1, from coordinate 103,425 downwards.
TGCCAATCTTTGGGGGTTTTACTCTATGTCCCGGAACCAACACAAATCTTTCCTTTTTGTACCTGGCAAAGTATCTTCACACTCCTAAACTAGGGCTGACCTTATCCTAGGAGCTGTTGGATGTGGTTTAATATCCAAATAAAATGGGATAAAACATAAGATGCCACAAACTAATAATTGTAGACAATATGTAGCAGTAATAGTTTTGCTAGCATTAATAATTGTGATGTATTCTAAAATACATAATTTAAAAATTATTATCTATATATTTTTTTTCTATTTTCAATTTATAAAGACTGTCTTTTTTCTTTAAAATGTTTGGTTTTTTGTCTGAAAATAGTATGCTATAATGTTCTCCTATTTTATTCATATATATTTGATTATTCTTTATTTTATCAATTAATAGGATCAAAACCAGTCATGTTTTTTTTCTTAAAAAAAGCAGACCAAAAAATATGAGACAGTAATGAAAATTTTTTTCAAAACAACTTTATAATTAATATCCCAGCAGACAATCGGTATTTAAAGCGTAGGCACTCGGTCCAATTAAATTTAAATTATTCAAATGAATACACGAAACTTCCAGAATTGAGTTATAAATACGAAAATTATTGTAAATTATACTATGATGAATGAATAGATTGTGTACCATTTATAATCCCAACGCATTCATATAACAAAATATCCCATTTCTAAGTAATTTAAACTAATGGAAATACTGCAATCGCAGAAGAGGATCAAAACCAAACATGTTATCTGCATTATTAAAAGCTCTTTTAGCTTTAGTATGATTTATATTTTTACGTTTACTATTTTTAATTCCATTTTCAACTCATATAATATTAAAAGCTTTTTCATTATTTATTTTATTACATTAGCAGCTGATCGATTTTTAATAATTGTATGTTCTACTCTGATAAATACAATATAACTAACAGGTAACAAAAAAATACAGGTTTGAATATAGACAATGGTTCTCATTTGGTGACATTATAAATTGGGTTTCACACAACTGAAGCATATTCAAAGCCAGCTCTTACAAATATGTATTACATGACGCAGACGATAAATGTTAACATTTTTAAAATCTTTGCCATTCTTGATTACAAAGCCCAGAATAGAATAGAATAGAATAGAATAGAATAGAATAGACTAGAATAGAATAGAATAGAATAGAATAGAATAGAATAGAATAGAATAGAATAGAATAGAATAGAATAGAATAGAATAGAATAGAATCTTTATTGATTGAATAGGTAATTCCTAATATACATACGATGAACGGTAGTCGAGAATATAACATTTTATAATACATAATAAAAATAAAAAGAAAAAAATAAGACAAAGTATAACTAGGTAACATTGTTAAACAAAAAATTTATACTATATGTAAATTATTTCTAATAAAGGTATATGAACCTATCAAAATAACTATATCTCTTAAATAAAACTGACCTGAAGTTCTATATAATTTATAACAATCCACTAAATCACCATGATCTAATGTACTCACTAATTTTATATTTAAATTCCTGAAGAGTTACTGAATTTTTTACAGAGATAGGAAGTTTATTATAATCATCTAAACCTTTATAAAACAACATCTTTGTAGTATTAGCAAAATTAGCTCTAGGTACATATAAGTTGTTTCTATTTCTTGTAGAATAGTCATGTATTTGGAAATTAAAGGTAATAAATTCTTGTAAATAATTTGGAGTCAATTTATTTAATACTTTGAAGATACAAGTCAAAACAGAATAATCTATCACGACTAATCCACTTTAATGTGTTTAACATAAGCGAGATATTAGTGTATCTGCTGCATTTTAAAATTATCCTCATGCAACGATTTTGCAGTTTTTGAAGGGCTGATATTTTATTTTCATCAAAGGAGTACATTAGACTAGCACAATAATCAAAGTGAGGTAATATGATTGTGTTATAAACAGTAACAGCAGAGTAGGGAGATAAATCACAGGATATTCTAGTAAAAAAGTATAATTTTTTCGATACTTTTTTGTATACATAATTATAATGAGTATTAAATAATAAGTAATTATCCAGCATAAAACCAAGATACTTGAATTCAGTTACAAATTCAACTGTATTAGTATTTATTCTAATTTTATTATTTTGAAAATCAATGGTATTGTATTTAAAAGAAGTTGTTAATATCATGACCTTAGTCTTTGCTACATTTAGCTTCAGCTTATTAGTATTTAAATATTTTTGAATTAGACCAAGAGATTTATTCATTTTGTTTATTGCCATACTTAAATCCTTACTGGATACTGATAAGCGAGTGTCATCTGCAAAAAGATGTATAAAGTCACATTCATGGTGTGTCTTCATATCATTGATGTAAATTAAAAATAATAAAGGTCCTAGCACACTGCCCTGTTGTATACCGAAGTCATTAATTTTAGCTTCAGATAATTTATCATTTATTTTAGTTATTTGCTTGTCTGTTAAATAAACTCCTATCCACGACAGCACTGTATCTTGAATACCATAACTCTCTAGCTTTTTTAATAATAAAGTGCGATCTATGGTTTCAAATGCCCTCTTTAAGTCTAAAAAATAGCAACAACATAATCACCTTTGTCAATGTCTTGTTTCCATTTTTTTGTTATAGCTAGTTGTAATGCCGTTTCACATGAATGTTTCTGGCGGAAACCAGATTGATTAACCATTAATAAGTTATTATTAGTAAGATATTTTGTAAGCTGTTGGTACACTACAAGCTCTAAAACCTTTTCAATACATGACAATGTATTAATCGAGCGAAATTCCCATGATTTATTAGTATTTGAGACATTTTGAATTGGTGATAGTATGCTAGTTTTTAACTCATTTGGAAATATTCCTGTTTGCAGACTCCTAAAAGTAGGAATTAGTTACAATTTCATCGTGCTTATTGAATTACAGTTTAGGATCAAAATAAACAACAATGTCTTTATTAATATCAGGTCTTTGTAAAACAACATTATCGATATTAGAGTTAAACACGTACAGATTATTATTCCTGTCAAATGACATGACATTACACTTGCTAGCATTGAGGGGTATGTAGTTGTTAACACACCAAGAATTGAAACTGTCCAAGGTTTTTTGCAGAATTTCACATTCATGAAGAGTACTAACAAATCGGCAAATTTTTAGGGTGCCCGCATACAAGATGACGTTATTATCCAAGCTTTCGAAAAAATCATTAATAAACATTACGAGGAACGGTCAGGGTAACGAACCCTGCGGCACGCTAGACATTTGTAAGAAAGTATCGACTTATGACTAGAGATGGGGAGGTAGCGATAAATGACGTTAATTCCAGAGTTGTCTCTAGGTGATGTGTCACCGCGTAAATATGTTTATGCATATAATTATCTTGCGGGCTGAAAGTATTGATGAATGTAACACTAACACACATATGAATTTTTAACTAGCGATCACAATAGTAAAAGTATATTATTAACATATGTTGTAAATGGTTCCGAGTTAATCTCCGGCGCCTCTCATTAAAAATCCATTTCTATTTTGAGAAAGACGTTTTAATGTCGGCAGATGTAACTGGTTCGTACTTAAAATATCTGAACTTTTTTCAGAGACTCCACATTTATGTTTTGTGTAGAAACGTCTACTTTTTTGCCATTTAAAAGATACTTGATATCGCAAGAATTTTCTACTAAATCTAAGTTAAAATTTGTTTCCCTGTCACTATAGTAACACTACCAATCATACACTTTTTACGACTGTCTGAGGAAATGTGTCTCTTAATTTTTGCTTTGACGTTTAAAGTATTTTTTTTCTAACTTTTGCAATATAATTCTATGCTTTTAAATTGCAACTCCGGGAAATCACTAATCCACAACTTTTTCCTCTGAAGGATTTGAATAAGACATTTCAACAAAGTTAACCTTCGCTGTCTTTAAGACGATGTTAGCACACCCTCGTCGCCAGGAGTGCCTAAATAAAACTTTATATCGCTGTTAAGATCAATTGATGATACTGAAAAATGAAAACAAATAATTCATCTTAAATACTATATGGATTAAATATATACAATTATAGGCAAGACTGATAAGTACTTTTTTTATTAATAAAAACACGAATATTTTATTTGGTATCGTTTTGTGAAACTAAATAAGCGCGATCCGTCTATATCTATACATTCAAATTGCTATTGGATTCTCGACAATAACAAGCATTTCCCGCTCAAGATGAGGGTGAGTAAGAAATTATTTGTTATATCTGCAAAGCGTCCAATTACCTGATAAAACATTTCCCATTTTTATAAAGAAAAAGAAGATTTATTGCATAGTACCTCCATAAAGATATTTTATCATTTCATATTGTTTGTGAATTTTTGATTAGATGTTTAAAATATAATATTATTTACGTAAAAGTCACCTCTGGAATTTATCGTTACTTTCTGATCTCTACTTATGACCATGGTACTGAACAAATTGATATCGATTCTCTAGATACGACTGTATTAAAAGAAGTAACGACATTGCAAACGAAATTTGTCAAGTTTACAAATCAAAGCACCATGATCATGACTGTCAAAAACCTTTGAAAAGTCTGTGTAGGTGGTACCTACCTGACTTCTTCGAGCCAAATGTTCGCAAAGAAAATGCGGTTTGCACACAAAATTCGTTACTAGATCGGCCCCTCATAAAGCCATGCTGATCAGTAGATATTAAGCCAGATACGTGAGTGTGTATAGAACTGTGAAACAAAATTTTGAAAAATTTTCCGAAGTTACAAATACTACTAATGAGTCCATAGTTCGTTATGTCACCATTTTCCCATTTTTCGAACACTGAACATATACCGGGTGACAATTTGAAAACTTGCAGTCGCTATATCTCCGAATGTAATGAAGATGTCAAAAATCGCCCGGAACTGTTTCGGTGATATGAAGGGGGAATTCGAATACTGTAATAAGAGATGCACCACCACCCACCCCCTCATCCCCAGCTACTCCAACTCAAAAATCTTAAATGGCAACCCCCTGCTTGTGGATACTTCATTGAAAATTAATTGAATAGTGCTTTCCAACGATGCCAAAGAAAGTTTAGTTTGGTCTAGTAGTTTTCAACTAATTCATGAAAAGTGATTTAAACTTACATTTTTCTTTATTTAATCTACATTATAACAACTGTTTAAAATGATTTCCGTTATTTTCTAAACAATAATACCGTCTGTTTTGAAACTTCTGTAGAACGTTTTCAAATACCCCTCTGGGAATAGACCGGCATTCTTGAATAATTATTTGTCGTAGTTCGTAAATTCATTGAGGTTCGGTTTTATAAACAACTCATTTTAGGTAGCCCATAGAAAGAAGTCCAGAGGAGTTAGGTCTGGTGAGCTTGGAGGCCATTCTATTGAGTCTCTTCTACCAATCCATTTATTTGAGTAATGATCGTGCAAGCACTGCCAGTGTCTTTCTGGTTTTCCAGCTCATGTACTATTATTAGTTTGATGGTTCCTTCCAGTATCTCAGCATAAATATTGCCATTTAAATTTCCATCAATGAATATTGGGCCGACGAAGACATCCCTTAATATACCTGCCCACGCATTTACTTTCTCAGGATACTACGTATGCTCTTCTTTAAAAACGTACGAATTTTATTCACTCCAATAACGGCTATTATCTTTATTAACTCGCCCATTCAAATAGAAGGTAAAACCATCACTAAAACAAATGTTTTGCACAAGTTGAGGCGTAGCAATAATTCGCTTTGTTATTAATGCACGGAACTCAATTTGCCGATCAGGGTCATCATCACAAAGCTTTTGATGAATCTGCATTTTATACGAATGAAATTTGTGACATTTCAATCACTTTTCGAACCGACTCGTCTGATATCCCTGTTATTGGGGCTGTTTGACGCGTAAACATTGTTGGATCCATGGCAAATTGTCCGATGACCTCAATTTCAGTTGCTTCATCAAGTAATCTTGGTTGGGTTCTTTTTTTATTGGCGACAGATCCAGTTTCCTCAAATTTAAAAATTAGTTGCTGGATATAAGCGTGGCTTACATTTCAATCAGGATATCTATGATTGATTGATCTAGCGGTTCTGAAGGCACAACGATTCTCAAAACCATAAATGAATATTATTTCAACACGTTCAGCCGTGGTGTAAACATTTCAAACCATTATTAGGATTGAATAGGTAAATCGGTCACAACAATAATAACAACTTGGAAAGAAATTATAACTTTTTACAAAAAAATTACATACAGAAAGAATGTCTAATATAAACTAGCCAACTGAAGAACACACATACAGAATGCGGTATGGAAATATGAACATACACCGAATTGAGACGAATTTATGTGTATACAATCAAATCAATGGTATGAAACTAGTTAAATGATGGTGGACTCATCGACGTTAATCACCAGCACAATGTACGTTACAATTTTATTCCGCTATCTCAGTTTTTTGTCGGATTCTATATAGAATATTTTGTTTACATTTCTTTAATTGCGACAAAAATTTGTGTTGGTGTGTGGCGGTTTTTTGCTCACGGCTGGTGCTGCGTCACTTATTACAGTATTTGAGTTCCACCTCCATATCACTGAAACAGTTCCGAGGCGATTTTTGATATTTTCTATAGTTCGAAAGATATAGCGAGTGCAAGTTTTCAAATTGCCATGCGGTATGTGATTTTTTCCACTTTTATAAGTAATGATGTACGAAAGAATATATAGCAGACTAAATTTTACAGGAAATATGTATTAGTTTTACTGATAATAATTATACAATTTTTGTTTACCTCAAAAATTATTACCCTTTATTTTTGGAACACCTGTATATCTGAGTTAGTTTTGTAATAAGTAAACATAAATATTTCCTAACTCAAGCTTATTGAAGCGTCTTTCTATTTCAGAGTATTTTTGAACAAATATTGGGGAGTATAAGATTTTTTATTCATCAAGAACTTTTTTATTTGTAGCTCGAGGTAATAATAAAGTTAATATGATACTGTATGAAACACTAATAAGGATTTTGATTTCCATTAACGACTCATTCTACATTATAAGATAATACCTTGTAAAAACAAAAAAACCTAGAGGCTAAAGGATAAACATTGACATCACAGATTTCATCACTCATTTTTTGCTGTACATATAAAATACTTTCAGTGAATTTAGTTACTGTTGCGAAATAAATGGATAAACGGGACATCAAACGAGTAGAATATACTCGTAAAACATCAGAGCAGTGCATTAAAAACTGGCTTCAAAAGCCTTTGTAACAAAAATAATAACATGTTTTTTTATGCTTTGTATTAATGAATAGATCAGGAAAATTAGAATTCTACTAGAAATAAATTGGTAATTGTGTTCGTAGAGTTCGGACGTCGTTTTTATATTCTCAGACTGGGCATGAAAACAAAATATTAGAGCAGCAACTAAAATTTGCTTTTCAATACAGTTCCCTTCCATTTGAATACAGGTATTATCGTTTAAATAACGTCTTTAATCCGTTGTAAAAGTTGCGGCAATTTTTTTTTATTAAAAATAAAATTACATTACGTGAATGTATTTGATGTTGTTTAATAGTCGTGACGAGCTCATGCAGTAGAGTTGCTTCGTCTTGGTAACTAATCTTACCCTAAGGCAGTGTGTACACAGATGTTAAATGGCCGCAGGATTAATTCTAATTAATACTGTCATGCAGAAGGTTATACCAGCATTTCAAAATGATAAAGAAAGTTGATGATACAGCGTAAATTATAGCAATGACATGAACAGCCAAAGTTAGTTTACTAATGCTGACTAAAGAAAACTGAAGGCGAGTTCAAGAATTAAAGTAGAAATGCTAGTCAGTTTCTTCTGGGGTTTCGGCTTGCAAAAAGAGTGACCTTGGGGTGACATTTCTCCCGCCCAGGCGGATGGCATGACCGGGGGTGTAGTGTGAATTGTGGGTCATTAGGTGTACGTATGTTTTACCTATTTGTATTTGTTTTAATGACCGTTCAATAAATTGTATTTTAAATTGTTATATCTTACCACTATATCTTATTTTGTTCCCCTTGTTTTATCAACCAAAAATACTAAGAATATCTCTCCGTTGCCAAGCGAGTCACTGTTAAAATATTTAAACATTTTAATACGTAAACACTTGAAGTAATTTCATATTAATCTAAACTAATGTAAGACGCGATGGAGTGGCAACCCCTTTGTGACGTACGTTAAGTCACCTGCGGGGCATGTGGTAGAGACACCTACCCCGTACATAACATGTGGTAAAGACACCTACTCCATACGTGACAATACAGTAATGTTATTTTTTAACATTTATTTAGGGCCTATTATTTTTCCTGACAAAAGACCACAAAATAATCATTTGGTTTCTCCATAAAATGGCCGTCAATAGCTCCTATAGGTTCGTTATTGTCCCTGATTTTGTCTCCTAAGTGTCTTTAGAGAATCGGAAACAAAAGGTAGTCACTGGGTGCTAAATCTGGACTATAAGGCGGATGTTTAATTTCTTCGAAACCACAATAAGGCAACAGCGGCTTTTGCAAATCTTGACTTGTGCACTGGTGGATTCCTGTGGAGCAGCTAAACACCTCATGTCAGTTTTCCGCGTCTTTTCACTTTCATGAATCTCTGAGGGGATGCATTAGGTTTGCATAATACTCTTCCGTTACTGTAAAACCCTTCTTCAGATAATCAATATACAAAATCTGACAGGAGTGACCTTAAACTTCTTGGGTTCATCTTCACAAAGTGCCAAGAATTGTTCACACGAACACGACCACGCATTTGGAATGGCGAAAGTAATCGCGGAACTCATCTTGTACTAACATTTGTCATTCCAAGGTAGTCTTGTAGAATTCTGAAAACCGTAGTTTCTGAAACTCCTACTAAAGCTGCTAATTACCGCTACTTCAATCTCGCATCCACCAGTACCATACATTTGATTTTTTCAACAACATCTGAAGTGGTCACATCAACAGGCGACTTGGATGGGAATAATCATCCAATGATTCTCGACAACATTTAAACAGTTTTGACCGTAAATAGTTGACTTGGAAGGACAATCATTCCCGTACACAATCAGTATTTTTTTAAGAAACATCTTTGGAGTTTTTCTTTGTTTTGTAAAGAATTTTACATATAGGTATTTGATTTTATTCACTTTCAGAAATTAACAATGCTCTACAATACAAACAGATTATTGATGAAATTAATAATATCGCAATTGTTCTGTAAATTGGCATACATGTTTCCAAGGCATATGTATTAAAAAGCTTAATGGAAAATTGTATCAAAAATTAAAACTGCCCCGTCCGAGAATATAACAACGTCATGCGTCTCACTTTTCACCACTGTACCCCATATCTCGGCCATTTATTGATCGATTTCAATAAAATTTAGTTTACTACTTTTGTTTCAGATTTTAACTAAATTGATATTTTCCGAAATTAAATACGCCCACTATATTCGACAGAAAATGGAAAGACTCAGGAAGTTATATTATAGATTGGGATAAAGCTTTTACAGAATTTTGTTCAGCATACGCTAAAACCTCTATATACCAAATTTAATTAAAAAATATTCATTCCTTCCATAAAAAAAAATTATTGTCTAGATCATCTTATAGTCACCCCAATATTGAGGTTACCTATTGTAGGATATTTACCAAATTTGGTAAGTTTGCAATAACGACGTTAATAAAGCTCAAAAGTTAGATTGAAACCATACGAGTAATCTTCGAATATGCTTTGCATGGCCTAGCGAATTATTCAAAGAAGACATTGGGGAATCTAATACGTACTAATGTTAATAAGGATCGTGAATACAGACCTCATCAATGTATGACCCTTAAAGACTGATTTAAGAGAATAAGAGCGGTTGCTTTTGATTGGGTTAGAGCAATAGATCACAGAGTCTTCATGGCCATAGTCACCATTCATTGCAGGATCATGAGAGTTGGACATCATTTTTAATATCCATATCCCTTCACTTAATAGCAACACACATTGGAATGGTTCAGCGAAGGAAAGATTAATGGAACAACATTGTGTTCAGAGATGAAGTCAGTTTTTGTTTCTAGGTGAACGATGGTAAGATAATGATAAGACGCGCCGTAGAGAAGAAACATGCAATTTGAAATTTGCTGAAAGAAGGCATATATACTATGGCACGGTTTGCCGCTATTACCCATTCTTAAAGCCATCTTCCCAATCAAATAATGCAAAATCTATTACAGCAAATATTACCAGGTGGTTGTCAGAGGAAAGGGAGTTGCAAATTTTGCATTGGCCCGCCAGGTAACCAGAGTTATTGTCCATAAAGTACGTGAGGGATAATATGGCGCGAACTGAGATGGTAGCACAGTTGGCTAGAGCGTGTGTGGCAGAATACGGCTACTCTCTGTCTATCTTTCCTGAGTTTACGTCTCAGCTGCGGCATCTGGCAAATGTCGGAAGGAATTGTTGTTGTGTGTGTGTCTGTTCTGGTTGAGTGGTGGAATAGCAATGAGCTGAACTCTGCCAGGACGATATTATAAATGAGGCAAAAAATAGCGTTTATTCTGGAATTCTGTCACTATTTACAAGCAATCAGGGATGAGACTCCCCAATCAGATACTGATTTAGTTTTGGGTATGCTTAGATGAATCTATGAGTGTGTAAGTACCAGAGATAATATAACCCACTATTAATAATTTCACTACTAACAACGTTTATATTTTTTGTTTCAAAACTTAACCATTTGATCTATTAGTACTTTATTTAGATCGACATTAAATATATTTACAATAAAATGAAACAATATTTAACAAAAAAATAAATTACATATAGGCAGTATTTTTTGTTCTTAGTATAAGTTTATTCCTGATGAAGTCAACTTAGTTAGGAAAACGCGTATACCTACAGTGCAGTTCATAGAAGTTGAATATCTGCTTATTATGTTTAATGTAGCTTAAAGGTATTTAACAGTTAATTGATACACCCCTTACCTGATAAAAATTCATATTATACTTACAATTAGCCCAAAAATAAACTTGTCACAAAGTGGCTTCATCAGATTAAAGATTTTTTTAAATCTCTTTAAGATAACAGATAATCACACTTTTAGTAATGAAAATGATATAAAAAATATATTCGTTGTCTGAAGAGGGGCTCACATTGAGTTCCAAAACTTGGCTTTTTAAAAATTGATTATATGATTAAAATACTTTTACTGCATTTAGTGATAAAAAAAACATTATGCACAAAAATACACTTTCATTTATATAAACAGTCCTCTCGAGTATGCAGTAATATTTTACAGTTAAACCTTTATTCTGCCTATTGAGATGTGAATCGTACTTCTATTATGTCAACAGAGATTTACTTTTGATCCCTGAATAAAAATTTGTGAGGCTATTTCCTGCCCCATAAACCCATTTATTATAGGGAAGGCGTTCTACAAGAACCTATTTAACCAATATCTTGAAAGATTTAAATTTGTTCGAGGCGAAAAAATCTTTTTAAGAAATTTTCTTCGCTTATGATATTACAGAGAGGCGTAAGAAAGTCTCAATGATAGTTAGGACCGGTTTAGAAGAAATTTGCTTAATAGAATATAATTATTATTTATAAAATGATGACTTTTTGAGTTCGGGATTTGTTAAGCACGATCCAAATTCTTTAATGTACAATCACACATTTATAAATGATTCCAATACAAAGAATAATAAAAGTAATATTAATCAAAACGTAAATTATCTGTAGATTTAAGAAAGTGCAGAAACTGTTGCTCCCATGTCATTTTATGATCAATAGGTAGGAGTTATAGGGAAGAATTTACACACCGAACTTTATGGAAATATCCTTTGATGAATTTGAAAAAACAGAAACTCGATCTTTTTTCTTGCAACAGTCATAGTATAAATTAGCCTTCCCACGATGCGTGACTCGATAAGTATGAAGCGTGACTTGCTGAGGCACGACATATTAATATGTCTATCCCATTTTAGGTGGCTGTCCATAAATATGCCTAAATATTTTGTGGTCGACCGATGTATCTCCATCATTCTACCTTGAGTAGAGTCTACACCAATGGTGAGTTTGTTAAATGCAACATAATAGGTCTTTTTTAAACTTATTTTTAAAAATAAAAATAAATTGGGTTTCCTCTTCTTCGTAAAAGTTTAAAATATAGAGTGGAATGAAAAAAATAATAATGCTGAAAAATCCTTTACATCTTAAATCCTGTCCAGACGAAGCTAAAAGCAGAAACACGTGTCGGCAGATGTTTTAAAGTTTTTAAAGTGATTGTTCAACTGGTGAGTACCTTTTGTTTTGTTTATTTTTGGTTTTACTGAACAGAATAGTTGGAATTAAAAATAATATTATTGAGTCAGTCACACTGAACATAATGTGGATATTATCTTTTTTGTAATCCAAGTTTCAGCGTTTTGACAAATAGCCGGGAAAATAATTGTTTAAAAAGATATATGTTGTACTTATCTATGATAAGTTTTGTAAAAGTAGTAATAATAATTACCGAAAAAAAATTTCAGCGTTATTATTTCTTCATTCCACTCTACTTATTTTTAATAATCTGCTCTCAAACCAGTTAATTATATTTTCGAAATCTCGTTCTACTTTTCCCTTAAGTTCGTTCCATGGCTCACTTCATAAAATTTGAACGTGTATTCGCAAAACTCATTATATCAATAAGAATGTGATTTTAATTTAAATAAATCATTTAATTAGATATTGAACAATATTAGTTCCAGCACAGTCTTGAGGAATACCATATCTACGTGGTAGATTATTATATGATTCATTATTACTAGTCCAAGATTATGTCAACTTCGTTAGCGAAACGCAAGTCAAGTAATATGGTGAGGGTAAAATTGTATCAATAGTATTGTCCATATACGGATCCATCCCTCATCAAGGCGCATTATTTATTTACTTCTTCAATATAATTTAATCAAATAAAACACAATTTAAATCGTATATGTCGTTTTCGCTAATTTTGAAAATAATTGTGATATATTTTACTTCGTATTTTTCGAGTACACAAATAAATTAACGAATTCATTGAACGGTGTCTAAAGTTTAATAATTTATACACGACTGCATTTCAGTTTAGAAATATTTATACACCTTTGGAAACATATAATATGGCATTCGTGGTATTTACGGGATGAATTCTCTGTCTAAAGTTATTTTAATTTATTATCAGATTATATATGTGTTAATAATCACCGACTGGGTAAAACGGGTTGTTTCTCCCTATTAAAAATTGGCGTGAGTTTCCATTGTTGTCATATTCAATGTATTTATGAATGTGCCTTGTACTAACAAAGATCGATAAATAGGAAGACTCACAGTCTGCTAGGCATAAATAATAATGCACGGCATATTTAATTTGATTCCTGACGATGCAACGAAATACACTCATCAATATTTCTACAGTAAATATTAAAGAAATAAAAATACGAAAATAAATTACTAACAGCTCATTGTCTTTATCGTTATCGCTTTTTGTTAAAATGAAAGAAGTTATGGCCATACAAAATATTTAAAGTTTAATGTTTTCGAATGTCAGGTATTCCTGGAAAGTAGGAAACAAACTCTGGCTATCCTTTTTTGGATGACAGTTTTAAATGAAATTTTGCGAAAATGTATTTATATAAACTTATTTAATAGAGCATGATAGAAAATTAAAATGAAGCTACTAAGTTCAATTTCACTATTCTATTCTCAGATAGAAGTATGTTCAACAGAAATAATACTAGATACCCCAATAGAGAGAATCCAAGATTAATACTTCAAGCTTATTTCGGATAACAGCATTATTGGTTTTGATCTATATTTGAATACCCGGTTTTATCCGAAACCGGCTTCTTTCACGACAAGCATGTGACATTTAGAGAAGTAGTTTTCCAGGATGATTCCTTGAGCCCACTCTTCTTTTGCATCTCACTAATACCGTTGTCTGTTAAGCATCGATGGTCCCGCAGGTATGAATGCGGTTCACTCAGCAACCGAAGTTATACGATCACCTATCTGTTTTATGTGAATGACGTTAAACTTTATGCTTCCGGAGAGCTGAAAGTACAAAACGCTCCTAAGGTGGATCAAGAGTACATGTGGGTAACTGGTATGGAAGTCAGATTGGACAAGTGTGCAGAATCCATCTTGTACGTTTGGAGGTTAAAAATGTGTCGACCTGTATATTTCTAAATATTTTGCGATTTGCGTTTCCCTGTTTTTTTTCAAATTGGGATTTAATTTCTTTTAATCAACTTGTCACATTTCCATAACAAACGCGAACCATATGAAATTTTACATTCACAGTGTCGGTTTGTATTTTCACCAGCTCGATTCTACCCTTTTAAGCCGTATTGTTTTAAAATCGGTCTCTGCGTGAGAACGGTGGAAGTGATACCGTAATCTGTGCAATCGTGAACAATATACGGAGATTTGCGTTGGATTAGCCAGCTAAAGGGAATATTTCGGGGTTCATTGTAAATTTACACTCGTCCCCCATACTTCGATATCATCCATTAATGCCTTTAATGGAATTCAAATTATTTAAAAGCAATTCGAGTACATATTAATTACTTTTGGGTTTTCCTGTTTCCCTTCGTCGTCGATTTAAAATCGCCTTTTTATCTTCCAAAGAGGATTTAAATTTAGATATGAGTTACTACACTCCTTACGAATTTGTGAATTTACATAAAATCAAATAAGAGTTTTTATAATTGGATATTACGCATGTGAGAAATGTTGCATTTAATTATTTTTGATACTGTAAACGTCAATAAGTTAGAAAGCATGGAGGTAAGAAGTTTTTTTTATTAAACTGGAATAAATATTGCATGCTGGAAAGGAAACTAAAATAAAACATAAAAATACAGTATCGGTAGAGTTTAATGTCACACTAGGAGTACCTCAAGGTTCAGTGTTGGGTCCAATTTTCTTTTTTACTGTACATAAATGATCTTCCAAAAGATCAAAGATGGCTATATAATAATATATGGTGACGATAATACAATAACTATATCTGATGGGAATGTTGATGTAATAAAAAACAAATAAAATCTGTAAATCAAGGCATGAGGACATGGTGTCAATGAAATAAGCTGATTTTAACTGAAATCAAGACGGCTTATATAATTTTTAATTCCATGAAACCATTGAATGTTGATTACATAACTTTCTTCAACATAACTAAATTTGTGGATATCCATGTAGATTTCAATTTA
The DNA here is from genome assembly GCA_029963845.1 of Rhamnusium bicolor. Lineage (NCBI taxonomy): Eukaryota > Metazoa > Arthropoda > Insecta > Coleoptera > Cerambycidae > Rhamnusium > Rhamnusium bicolor. The sequence goes on along the minus strand of JANEYF010004753.1, from coordinate 88,185 downwards.
ACGTGGGAAAATCAGATTGACCACATATGTAACAAATTAAAAATTGCCTATTGTGCCATATTACAAATGAAAGCTATACTCATTCTCAATGAGAGGGACTTATTGGATATTTACTACGCAATGGCCTAAGAATTTTTAATAAGTTACTACCAAAATCTACGGAATAATTAGATAAACAATGGAAAATATGACAAAATGTAACACATTATAATAATTCAAAGTTACATTGATTTTTCTTGCTACAAGTTTTTTTTTTTTGGTGCACAATTTCTGTTTTTACACATATTTTTAAAATATTTGTCTAAAATGTTGACGAAGAAAAATTTTAAAATGCTTAACATAACAGAGCTGTTCTGGATTCTAGTATAATAAAAAAATTGTGTATAACTTTAAATTCGTTACATCTTTATAATAATAATCAATCAAATTATCACGTTTTATATCACAAGTGTAAAAACTATTTTAGAAAATATCTTGAAACTCTCATGGCAATTATTTCATCGATCTAAATTGAATAAAGCATCTCGAGGAGTATTTTTCTTTTAATTACTTTAACTGAGTGCAAATTTGTGACAGCTGACGACAATAAAATGTTAAAGAATTTTCTTAAAAATTTTAATTAACAGCTATGTGACACATTATTTCACAATATAAATAATTAAGCATCAAATTAAGGTAACAGGATACTTTTTATTCTGAATAAGAATTATATTAATAATGAATCCATAGGCCTCTTTGATAAAATTGCATAAAAACAATTTACCTATACGCCCAGTTGTTTCTTACTTAACAGCACCTTCTAGCAAACTCTCGAATAGACTAATAAATATAGTAGTAGATGCATGTAAATTCAAATCAACGTTTAGTATTAAAAATTCTTATGAGTTAATTAATAGAACTAAAAATATTAAGTTGCCTGACAATGCTAAATTTATTTATTTTGATGTACAAAATTTATTTCCTAGTATACCGCCAATAGATACCATAAAAATTATAGAAAATTTACTAGATAGAAATAACAAAAACCCTGTTGTAAAATCTGAACTACTAAATTTGCTGACCACATGTCTAAACCAAAATTATTTCCAATTCAACAACGAAATATTCACATCAAAAGAGGGCCTAATAATGGGAAACCCATTTTAGCAGAAATTTTTATGGACCATATTGAGAAACAAATACATAAAAACAAATTAAGTAAAAGTTTTTTATACTGGTATAGATATGTAGATGATATTATCGCATGTTTTACAGGTACAACAAGACAGTTAAATAGTTTTGTAGAATTTATTAATAATTTACACCCTAATATAAAATTTACTGTAGAATATGAAAAAGACAATTCGATCAATTTTTTAGATTTAACTATCACAAAAATTAATAATTCACATGAATTTAATATTTACCATAAACCTTCGTACACAGATATTACGATACATAATTGTTCAACACATCCTATAAAACATAAACACGCTGCCTATATTAGTATGATAAACAGATTAACTAAATTTCCTTTAACTGAAGATAATTACAACAACGAATTAAATTTTATTAAACAAATAGCAGTGAATAAAGGTTTTAAAGAAACTTTGGTTAACAATTTACTTAAAAAGAAAAATTATAATATAGCAATAGAGTTAGTTTATCCAAAATCAGAAATCAGTGAATTAAGTGATTTAAGATATAAAACTCTTACTTATATAGGCCAACCTACCGAAAAAATAGCAGTTGAACTTAAAAAAAAACATAATATTAAAATAGCATTTAAAACTAATAACACTCTAGAAAAATTTATTAAGAACAATAAAGATAAAACTAAAAAAAGAACAAAAAAGTGGAGTCTATAAGCTTACATGTGGTACATGCCCTAAAGTATACATTGGATAAACGGGAAGAAATTTTGGAAAAAGATTGACCGAACATAAAATAATTGTATTTTCTAAGTTAAAAAAAAGCATTAGTATTGACTATAATTTCATATATTAAATCTATATGATATTTAGAATGAATCGTACGTTTTCGTTTTTCGATATTACTAATAGAGAATTTTAAACAGTGCCGTCTTAAGATATGTTCTCAAGGACTCTCACCATTGTGCTTAATAAAAAATGGCTAGTTTTAATTTTCTAGTTCGTTGCCTATTAAGCTATTAATAGTAAGTGTAAGTTAAGATATTGAAAAATCCCACAACGTCCCAAGGAAAGATATTCTAATCAAAATGCCAATCACCAAAAGTGTCAACAATTACTGTCTCTGAAATTGCATTCGAACGAAATTTGACAAAAAATGCACGTTACGAGGTTTTAATATTGAAATAAAGTTTGTCCTTTAACGTTTCAAATGACGCTCGGTTAAGTTACTGAAATTGTCTTATGTCTTATGTTAGTATAGATTCAAAGTGAGAACTTTACTACTGCTGACGTTTTCAGTATAATTAATAATAATAATAATGTTTATTAACCCATAAGTTTACAAAACAGTAATATTTTACACGACCGACTTTATGGTAAATAAACAAGAAATCCCACAAAATTTACTTGTACGTGGGATTTTCTGTTTATTGACTATTTTCTAATACATATTATGTTGTTATCGTTACAGAATTGTTGTTTAAATACTTATTCTGTTATTCACATCGTATATTATAAAACATTAATCAAAGAGAAAAGAAAATACAATTCAAAATTATCCAATTACACCATATTCTATTTCTGATATACTTATTTTATTGCATTTGTCTACTTCTACCTGAATACCACTTAATTAACTAAATAATAATAAAAACTTTTGCTTTTCCTTTAATTTTTCATGTCAATACAACTTTTAGCAAAATCAATTCCTTGTGTATATATATAAAATGTTTTACTTTTGATTTAAAAATACTTAAATAAGGTAAATCACTTATTTCTCTAGGTAGTTGGTTATATAACCTTGCCGACAAGTAAGTGTAACTTCTCTGTTCAATAGTTTTTTCTGCAAAATTTGTTTTTATTTGTTTTTATTTTTATATCTAGTAGGATACGTGTGATCTACATAATTCAAGGAATTTTTATGCTTACTCTGGTTTAATACTATACTAAAATAAAATAGCTGTCTAACATCTAAAATGTGTGACTCTGCAAATAAGAGATTTGTTGGATATGTATATTCTTTATTGAACATTACTTTTAGAATTACCTTTATGTATTGCCTTTTTTCTTCAAAAAAATGTTTAATAATTTTGCTACTAACTGTTTTTACAACAAAGTTAAAAAAGCTTTTTCAGACTAACAGAACATAAAGAACCGTTTCGGCTGATTCAATAGAATCCTTGCAAACTACAGTCTTAAATCAAACAAAGTATGTCACTATTATTGAAAATCCATCACTCATGGCAAACAACAAGATACATTATCTTGGGAATTTTGTAACATATGTGTCCTTTATTGTGTTTCTTTTTTTTAACGAAATGGGGCAATGTGGCCAGATTTAAAGACTTAAAACTAAATATTATATTTAGCATTATTTTCGTGTGTGTATATATATATATAATATATATAAAAATATATATATATATATATATATATATATATATATATATATATATATATATATATATATATATATATATATATATATATATATATATATATATATATATATATATATATATATATATATATATATATATATATATATATAAACATATATACATATGTATATATATAGACAGAGAAAGGAGTTAGACGCGGGTTTAATTACATTATAGTAAAAAAAAAAGATTCAACGGGTACGCCCGCATAAAGAAAATTGCACGGTGGAAAATGCAAACATTGCAAATGGCAGAAAGATGCAAACCGTGGACACGTGTTTCTGACTAATTGGTCTTCATCAGCACGGTGTAGCTGAGTTAAAATGATGGACAAAACTCAAAAAAGACACTAAAGGAAATAAAGGAAAACCACTGACAGGGAGCCAGTCGCACCTTTGTGGCTTCCACTTGGATGGCTCTGATATGAGAGCGTCGTCCAAGCATCGCACACGCGGGCAACTATAGCAACCTGCGTGGGATTCCGGACCCAGGAATTTTACTATAATGTAATTAAACCCGCGTCTAACTCCTTTCTCTGTTCATATTCATTTTCCTGGGTCCGGAATCCCACGCAGGTTGCTATAGTTGCCCGCGTGTGCGATGCTTGGACGACGCTCTCATACCAGAGCCATTCAAGTGGAAGCCACAAAGGTGCGACTGGCTCCCTGTCAGTGGTTTTCCTTTAGTGTCTTCTTTGAGTTTTGTCCATCATTTTAACTCAGCTACACCGTGCTGATGAAGACCAATTAGTCAGAAACACGTGTCCATGGTTTGCATCTTTCTGCCATTTGCAATTTTTACATTTTCCACCGTGCAATTTTCTTTATGCGGGCGTACTCGTTGAATCATTGTTTTTTTACTATATATATATATATATATATATATATATATATATATATATATATATATATATATATATATATATATATATATATATATATATATATATATATATATATATATATATATATATATATATATATATATATATATATATATATATATATATATATATATATATATATTAGTAGAGTAGAGTACAGAGAAAGAAACTGTATCGCGGGGTTTATATTCATTAGAGTATAAAACTGTATATTTATTATATTATTGCTAGAGCTCGGACGGTGGTATCGCTTTCCAGTGACGGCTTTTATGCAGAACATGATAAAGAGAATTTTATTTCATTTTAAAATACTAATACGTAAACTAGTTTTATCGAAAATCGTATAACAAAAAAGTTATATTTTTACACTAGCCAAATTTGGTGGTGACGTCACACTATCTTTTTTCGTTATAACTCATGAACGACTGGAGATATCTAAATTCTGTAAAGACATTTAAATATATTGGTGAATGCAACACTAACACACATGCATTTTTAACTAACGATCACAAGAGGAAAAGTATAATATTAATTCATTTGGATTGTCAGAAGGGCCATTCATCGTCAGCAGATGTAACTGGCACATATTTAAAATGTTTGAACTTTATCAGAGACCTCACATTTATGTTTTGTGTACAAGTCTACTTGTTTACCATTTAAAAGGTCGTGTGCCACTCCGCAGACCGAGAAATTTAAAAACAGTAAATAAAATAAAAAATTTTTAAAAGGTCGATATCTGTTAAATATGTAAAGCAAACTAACAAAACTAAAAAGTTCTCATTACTCATGAAGGTATGTAGACATTGAAAAAATAAATGAAAAAAGACCCCACACTCTTTGTGGAGTTTGGCAGCCTGCTATCCTGTGCAAAAATCTCAGTCCTTTGGCCAAAAGATAAAAAAGTTTCGAAAAAAACTCTTTAAAAGATAGATATTAAACATGTGTAGTATAAATTGACACAACCAAAAAGCCCTTATAACTCGTGAAGGGATATAGATATTGGAAAAATAAATGAGAAAACACCCCCGTACCGTCTGTCGACTTTGCGTATTATCCTGTGCAAAAGCTGTCCCTTTGGACGAAAAATAAAAAAGTTTTTAAAACGATTCTTTAAAATGTCAAATAGATTTATGTTATCACAGGCAGGCGCTTGCTAGTTATACCTCTGCTGTAAATGCCTTTACAATGACGAACTCAAAATATTTTAAAGATACCTCGACCATTTCTTTATTGCGCGTTTGGCACGCCAAAATTAAAATATGCTGGTATTGTCTAGAACCCGCAATATGATATCCATATTTTGAATATGGAAAAAATTCAGGAAGGTGTATTTTTCTTCTTTTACGTTTGAGGGAAATTATCAAACCAGAGACACCAGACAATTTTATTTATTAGCCAGGATTGGTTTGCACGATTTGGTTTTAGAGTGAGTCTACTTTTCCGCATTGTTTTTATATAGATTTCTAGCGAATTAAGTACATTGTCAGAATATTCGTAGCCTCCATACACTAGAATATTTCTTCTTTTCGCACTCGCTCATACTCCCTTTTCTATTTAACGACTCTAAAAACAAATTCATTCCAATTTTCACCTATTTACATTTTATTTAAATTATCAGTCAAATTTTGATATAGTCAATTATTGTGTTAATAATATAAAGAAATATAGAGAATTGATATGTATTTGATATACAGGGCGATTCAGATTTAAAGTGACATAGGGTTGTGAGAGGTAAAGCACACTTAGCTGAGTTCAAAAGACTCTATGATTAGTACATTTTATTTATATTTGTTATTCGCATTATATAAATCATTTTTGAAATACAATAATAAGAAACTAAAAAGTTAATATTTATAAGAATTTTTTTTTCATGCAGCGTTTCTAATATGTATAAGAATATTAATTTTTTTTGTGATTTCTACTATTTATTTTATTTTATAATCGTATGATTATGTACGCTTTGTATACTATTGTATCTGAAGTGTTGAATTGCATTTCATGTTTATTTGTACTTTCCTGCCCTTTAATTGTAGGGTTATCTGTCTGGGCAGCTGTATTTCTAAATAAATAAATGAATAAAAACCGTACGATCAATAGCTTCTCTTTATGTCACCACAAAATTGGTGATTTGTGCTGAACGCTATATAAATTGCAATAAGACGTTTTTTCTTGGTTCTACATATGAAAAATATATATGTATGTATTGAAAAGTAATACCACAAATTATTAGTTTGTTACCTTTCAACCATTTGTTTATTGCAATGCTTCAAATTTTTAATTGATTGCAAATATTTGAAACTAGGTTTTGATATTTTTTAGTTGTTTTTAAACAAGCAATTTGAAGTATAAAAATAAACAAATGATTGAAAGTTAAATAACAGATTATTTATGATCGTATCTTTCAAGACATTGATATTTTGTAATAAAAATTGTAATTTAAATATTTAAAATGAAAATTTCAGAATTCAGTGCGAAATACTCAAAAGTTGCGGTAAAGTTTAAACAAACTATTGATCGCACGGTAAAAGTTAAGAGTTTTTTTTTTTTTTTGGTAAATTTCCTCTTATACAAGATCCATTTAAAAGAAAATAATAAAAAAAATAAATAAAAAAACATGGTTCCGACTGAAGACCACAAAAGAACTAAAAAATATGCCGCTTTTTCATTGGCCTTTTTCACATAGCTGTAATATTAACAAAAAAAAAAAAAGAGAAAACAAATACATAGTATTTAAATATATATGTTCTTTTATTAATTTTAATTAATATCTTAGACCCATCTTATAACAACTCAATAAATCATATAAAAATATATTTTCTTATTACCCTTTTCCCTAAAAAGCTCGTACCATCAATGAATAACACTCGCACAAAAGCAAAGATAACTTTCCAACCACGTGACGGAAGCCTATTGTCAGAAACTAGCGAGGCTTTCAGGTCGAAGACCAAAGTGTTACTAAAAGCTGAGCGCCCATAACGGCCTGAAATGACTGAAAACCGACTGTAAACGACGCGAAAATCTGCAGCCAGAATTCACAATCTGACCAAGAAAATCCTTACGTCAAGGCTAAAAGGGTCCGTAAAATGAGTATAAAAAGCGACAAATCTTGATAAATAAAGATAGTCGCGTGGTTTTATTACACCATAAGTAGGTTACACAAATCAGTCTGGACTTGTTTGTTTACAATAAGGAGCGTTAAGTTTCTGCTTTGTGAAGATATGCGGCATTTCGTTTATTTATTTACAATTTGGCAGCCCCAATAAGAAATTCCAATAGCAAGATTTCACACACACAATGGTGAAGATTTCGTGCAGTATTAAAAAATCTGAAGCCATATAAAAACAACAAAATTAACAAAAAATAGTATTAATAGAAAAACAATAAAAGGAATAAATATAGTTTAAAAAAACTAAAAAACACGCTTTTAAAGCACATCAAACTAAAAAAGTGAAAAATAATTATTAATATAAACTGAAAACAATAATGAACGAAAAATACTAGTATTATTGTGAAAAAAGCGTGGGTTGCTCGACATACGAAAAAATATGGCACAAAGCGCCCCACGCTTTTTTCACAATAATACTAGTATTTTTCGTTCATTATTGTTTTCAGTTTATATTAATAATTATTTTTCACTTTTTAGTTTGATGTGCTTTAAAAGCGTGTTTTTTAGTTTTTCTAAACTAGGTATATTTATTTTTCACTTTTTAGTTTGATGTGCTATGAAAGCGTGTTTTGTAGTTTTTTTAAACTATATTTATATTGCTTATTGATGCTGATATTATAACATATTACGATCCAACAGATATTTCTGAAAAAAAAATTATTTTTTTTATTTCAGCCATGGGATTTGAACTCACGCCCGAGGAGTCCGTCGTTTCGCGTCGACTAAGACTTGCCCGCTCGGCCAACGACCGAACTGAGAATCACGGAATATACTTACAATATTAAGCCTCTTGCTCTCACGCAGAGGATACGTGAGGAAAGGACTGGCGATCCTGATCAGGATAATGATATAAACTTATCAAATTATTGTATTGTTACCGGTTCTTCGTAAGTGTACAAAGTTTCAATTAAATCTGTTCCATCTAAAGTGGGTCAAAATCGAGTCCAAAGAGTCGGTTACAAACAAACAAGCAAACAAACAAACATACAAGTGAAGCTAATAAAAATAGTAACCATAATAAGGATTATGCATGATAATAAGAAAGGCTCAAATATTAATTATAAATAGACTTATAATCGTAAATACATTGTTTCTCTATGGCAGTTGACAGTTTTTAAACATAAATAAAGAAGATTTTATTGCAAAGAAAAATTATGCCACATACCTACCACAAAATGGAAAAAACCGATGCAGCTACCGGCAACGGTGTTTCAGAATTATTGTTACTCGTCAGCGCAGCGTAGCATAGCTTAGGAAAAGTAATCTAGAACGAAATAAATCTAGAACAAAAATTGAGAAGTACATAGAAAGTACAGTAGACAGTACTTCATTTGCACAATCGTGTCCGATGTGCCACATTTAGCAGCAATCGACACATAGAGTCTTATGTGCACTGCCCGTTTCCACCTGGCAAAAAATCAATTACAAACAAGTGAAAGTTTGCGGGATCGAAAATACATTGTAAACATTTTATTAGTTTAATATACGTAAAAATATTTTAGGGTTTGGAGACAATATAAAAATATTTACAACTTTATGTTTTCACTGTTAGTTTCTTGACAAATTTCCAACTTTGACTAAAGACTCATCATTACGTGGTGAGTATCTCCACACGATTTCGTTTTTTTAGTCCAATTATGGGTAAAAACAACGACGAAAATTCTGGGGACCTAACAGGCCACATAATGTTACAAGGATCAGTAATTCCAAAAACATCTAATACCAAATCAGACAACTTTTTAGGCCAATCGGTAGGTCAACCAAATTAGCCTAGTGCAGGAATAATTCTGAACAAGCTAGAATTAATTTTAATCCATTTAATTGGGTCCCAAAAGTCACATACTAATTTTCCACTGTCTAGGAGGTTAAGCTTTGCCGGCATCTTAAAAAAAGTTTGAAAAAATATATTGTTTTGAAATATTTTCAAATATATTGGTTAGTGGTAACTTAACAGAAAATATGTAGTAATCAAAGTTAAAGATGGGTAAGTTATCTTCAAAAAATGTTGTACACATTTTTGCTGTACAGGGTAGGCAAGTTTCGATGTTTGTTTAAGGTAACTCGGTAACTATAAGAGATGCAAGAAAATAGAACACACATTCTCGATCTTTTTTTTTTTGGGACAAATTTACTGGCGAAAACAAAAATTTGCTAGCGTCTTTTGTTTTCGAGTTATAAACAAAAGTTCGATTTTTTCGACTTTTAGACACATGTCAATATCTTGATTGTTTGTAAAATTATGAAAAAAAACAACTTTTACATTCTTGAGGCACTTTTTTTCTGTATAATACAATGGCATCGAGATAATTTAAAAAAAAGCGCAATTATGGCATAAAGTTTTATTTTTTTTAAATGGGAATCATAGTTGGCTATGGTTTAGTTAAAGAGAATTTTTTTTTTCTTTCAAACTATATAACATATGTGGGGTTGCTTTTGATGTGAAAATATTTCATGGCGAAAATAATCTTTTAGTAGATTACTTTTCGCGTTTTTTAATATTTATTCCAAGTATGCGTGTTTCATCTATGACAGTATTTATCCATTTCTCAGTAAATTGCATATTAATAATTTTGTTTCCATCATAATTATATCCCACTTAATCGTAGAAGTGAAGATGTCCTACCAAAATTACCAGAAATATGATATGCTAGAATGCTTTATTCAAAGTAATAACAATTGTGACATTGCATCCGAAATATATTTCAATCGCTATCCAGAAAGAAGACATCCTAGTAAAGTTATTTTTAAGAGGTTAAAAGAAAATCTTGTTAATTGTGGGTTCTTCAACAAGCCAAGACCAAGAAATCAGATATTTATATCTAATTTAATAATACATTACAATTATAATAATAATAATAATAATAATGTCTTTATTAAAGTAATTGTAAATATAATTTTACAATTAGCAATACAAGGCGAAGTCTAGCCACGGCTACTCCACTTAACCTTATCACTTATTATATAAATATATACATAAAAAAAACAGAAATAAACAAGTGATATTGAATATAACAAATATACGAGGATAATATAAAATCTAAATTAATACACCAACTAAACATGAGACAAAAAGTTGAAACATAAGAGAACCATACAGTAGACGATAGGTTGTTCATTATGAAGATGTTCTTATTCGAACAGTTAAGATGTTAAAAAAAAGATTTTTTACTTTTCTTCGAAAACTATTTACGGGTAGTGTTTTATGTTGATCATCAACAAAGTTATAAATTTTGACGGCGTTGTAGCAGAAAGATCTCTGAAATATGGTTGTTTGGAATTTAGGTAATGCCAATTTTTGAACATGTCTTACATTCACATTATGAAGGTTGTATCTAAAATTTAATTTATCACGGAGATACGATGGCGTGGAAGAGAGAAGCAGACGATGAACAAATATTGACATAGAATATTTGAACAGATTTTCAATATTGTGCCATTTAAGTTCTTTGATTCTGTTAGAAACATGGTCATACTTTCTTAAACGAAAGACATACCGACAACAACTGTTCTGAACTTTTTGCAATCGATACAAATTTAATTTGTCTAAGCATGGAATGTAACATATATTACAATAGTTTAATATTGGTAAAACTAGTGACTCACAAAGTTTTTTACGTAGTTTGTAGTTTATTAAGCTAATATTACAATAAAGTAATTTTAATGCAACATACGATTTTTTTATCAATTGCGTAACATGATCAGAGAAACGCATGCTCTCGTCGAATATTAAACCTAAATTTTTTACCTTACTCATTATTTTCAAAGGTTCATTATTTATGTTCAGGATCAAATTTGATTTTACGAAGGACCTAACTTTTTTTTGAGAAAAGCAAATAACCGAGCATTTAGATGGATTAAGCTTTAAATTATTTCCTTTTGAATAGTTTGTAATAGAGCGAAGATCTGCATTTATGTTATTACAAGCTGTATTGATAGACTTGGGATCAAATGAGTAGAGAAGTTGGGTGTCGTCAGCATACCCTTGCATTTTTGTTGAATTGACACATTTAAATAAATCTGCTGTATATAGTAAAAAGAGAACTGGACCCAACACTGATCCTTGAGGAACACCAGATGTGATGGTGGAAATGTTTGAAAAAGAATCCCCAAGAACCACTCTTTGAGTCCGAGAATTTAAATATGTCCTAAAGAAATTAGCTGAGATGTTGTCAAATCCATAATATTTTAATTTAGCACAAAGGAGGCTATGATCCAAAGTGTCAAAGGCTTTAGAGAAATCTAATAAAACAAGTGCCGAGGCTTTACCTTTATCCAGTGATTTAAAAATGTCATCACAAATATTTAGTAACACAGAGGTAGTGCTATGACCTTTTCTAAAACCCGACTGTAAATGAGAGATAATATTATTTTTTGACGCATAGTCGTATATTTGAGGCTGAATAAATTTTTCTAGAACTTTTGCCATTGCAGGTATTATGCTTATTGGTCTTAGATCGGAATAATTTTCAATACTATTTGTTTTTGGTAGAGGTTTTACTAACGATAGCTTCCACTGGTCTGGAAAATAGCCAATTTCTAAACAACAATTAATGATATGTGTAATATGTACAGCAATTACGGATGTGCAATATTGTAGCATCTTGGCGCTAATATTATCACAACCTTGAGCATTTGAATGAAGTTCCAGAATGATATGTTTTATTTCATCAATTGTAGCAAATTTAAAAGAAAAAGTTAAGTCCTTATCAAATTTTTTGTTTTCAAAGCAAGACACAGCATTTGCACAATTATTTGGAGGACTATATACAGATGTGAAATAATCATTTATGGCTTCGGGATTTTTTAATGTCTGCGGTATATCAAAATTCTGTTTGGGTTTTATATTCAAATTTTTTAAGGCTTTCCAAAGATCTTTTTTTATTATTACTTTCTTGATTTTGTGATAAATAGGCTGCCTTTTCACGTCGAATGGAAGAAACAATTAAATTTCTAAATTGCTTATATATGTTACGATCATGCGGACTGTTCGATTTTTTATATTTGCTTAATAATTTATCACGTTCTACCATCATTTGTTTTATACCATTTGTAAGCCAAGGTGCATATGGTTTTGTTATACGAGATGTTATAAACGGTGCGTGTTTATTAAATAACAATAGAATATTATCAGTTAGATAACATATTTTATCATCTATATTATTTAAATAAAAGATATCATCCCAGGGAATACTTTTTAAATCCACCAAAAAGTGTTCTAATGAAAAATGACTGAAATTTCTATATGTTAGCATTATAGTTTTGTTTCTTGGAACCGTGCATTTTATGTCGCAATAGATAGCATTGTGATCCGAAATAAGGTCTGCATTTAGAATTCCAGCATTTATATACATAGAGGGTTGGTTAAAGTAGATAACATCTATTATTTTTTTCAGAGGTGTTCGTAATTCTGGTTGAATCATTAATTAGCTGAGTGAAATCGTAAGCAGAAAAGCATTCTAAAACAGGATTATCATAATAATGATCGACATTTACATCTCCTAAAATAATTATATTTTCATATTGAGTTGTAGCATGTGACAGAATATCATCGAAATGTTTTATAGACGCAGTTAAATTATTTGCAGGCACTCTGTAAATAACTCCAACGAGTAAGTTAAGCTTACCGATTCTTACATTTAAAAATAAATATTCTAAACCATCTATATGAACAAAATCATTTAAAACTTCATTTGCTGAAAATAAATCGTTTACATAAATGCCTACTCCCCCTCCCCTGCCAACACGATCTTTCCTAAAAAAACGAAAGCTGGGAACATTAATAATATTGGAAGAGATGTTATCATTCAACCATGTTTCCCGTAACACAAAATAAGGAAAATTTATTTTCAATTAATAAGTTACAAAAAGCATCAAATCCCGTAAATAGTGAACGAGCATTTAAGTGACCTATTCTAAGCGAGTTGTTCATAATTAATCTTAGCTCTTAATTGGTCTATTTTAATCTTACGATAATTGCACAACGGATCGTCCACAGTATGGTCTACTAACAAATTGGTTTTGAATTTGATATTATATTCTTTACAATTTACACAAGATGAAGTTTCAGACACGCAATCACGTTTTTCATGGGATCCGGAACATTTTGGACAAACTGGTGAATCAGCACGGCAAATGTTTTTTATGTGACCATACTTATTACACTTGTAACAGCGACGAAGACTAAAGTGTTCCTTAACAGGACATCTTCTCCAACCAATATATAGAGCTTCTTTTTTCAAAGCTAAGGTGAATACTGACGGTGGCAATTCTAATACAATATTATACAAGTTATTAAACTTCAATTTGGTAACCAGCTTAATGTCATTTTCGGTGCAGTTGAGATTGTTATCAGAAATAATATTTTTTATAAGGTCTGGATCAGTGACAGAGTTAGGTTCCACACTGTATACTATTACTCGTGGATTAAACTTTTTTTCTTCGCTTATATTATAAACATTGCCTATAGTTTGAGTTAAACGATCTCTTAATTTATTTAAAGAAGCATTATCACCACATTTAATGAGCATCCCATCTTTAATTAGTCTTGTACTAATTACATTGGCGTTTATTTGGCTAGGATTTATTTTAGATTTGATATCGTTTTCAACTTGAATATTCGAAATAGCGTTATCAGTTGATTTGACAAATAAAACAGGTGATGCTTTTTTTAGATGTTCATTTTTTTCTTACAACATTGCTATAAGAAATGCTAGGCTTATCGTATGATACAGAATTAATCGTACTTACAATGTTTTGTTCTCTATCGGACAACCTTGCTTTTTGTAAGGCCACAATATATTCCAGGTCATCTACTCTTTTAATTAATAATTCTTTCTCACGAAGAAGACAATTGTTTTCACTTTGTAAAAGTAACTTAGAATCAGTACTGCTACCTTCACCACTACACTGTCCGCTAGCACCGGAAAAAACGTCATTATTTATTTTATCACAACAACCCCTGCACATCCAATCTTTTTTAATCACCTTTACTACTTTTGCCACAGCTTCAAAACATAACGTATGTATAACTATGTCACATTCACTATTATTACATCTGATACCACCTCTAGAAACTTTATTATTACAAATACTGCAATTTTTGCCCTTTTTCTCAGCAGACTCGGAATCATCGTCCGCCTTAGTCGGCATCGTGAGAGCCAATTACAAAATAAAAATTCAAATTAAAGTAAATGTTCAAACTGGTGTCCGTTATGTTCGATACATAAATTACACCCCTTCATAACACTCTGAACTACATTATAAATATAAAGATTTGAAATGGAATTCACAGTCTATAAAATTTTGTCTGAGTTCATTTATGTCGGTACTGGTTCTCTTGTATAATTTGTCTTTAATGTGGCCCCAAAAGAATAAATCTAATGGCGTTGAGTCAGGTGATCATGGCTGCCACCTCACTGGTCCGTTATTTCCTATCCAGTTATTTCCAAAATTGGTATTTAATTATTCTGAAACGGTCTTGATATTATGAGGTGGTGCACCATCTTGTTGGAAGAACTGATTTCTTGCCTCAATTAAGGGTAGATTGTCCATGAATTCCTCAATAATTTTCTGGTTTAAGATTTGGTATTGGCCGTTGGCCATTAAGATTTTCTTGATCTATGTGATATGCTAAAACACCATTGCCCCGTAGAGCACACCAGACAATAAAACCAAAGCGTCCCTGAGATCGCATGTCAACGGTACAGTGAGGGTTAATATCAGACCAATAGTGCTCATTATGCCTGTTGAAAATTTCTGCACTGCTAATGTAAGCTTCATCTGTCCAAACTACATTTCTAGAGAAGAATGGATCTTGTTAACTTTTTTGACGATACCATATGCAAAACTCCAATCGTGGCTGAAGATTAGTTGGTTCCAGGTGATGTTTGTTTCCTTATAAAGCCTGAATTTGTGTATCTTCAAAATACCCAAAGCTCGACGTCTTGAAATCCCAGATCAGCTTCAATTTGACGACTTGAAATTGAAGGATTTGCAACCGTCATTCCAATTACAGTTATGGAAGTTTCTTCAGCATCTTCAATGTTGTAATTCTTGGTCTTAACTTGTTGAAGGATCCACAATTAATGAGATTTTCTTTTAACCTCTTAAAAATAGCTTTACTAGGTTGTCCTCTTTCTGGATAGCGATTGAAATATATTTCGGATGCAATATCACAATTGTTATTTTTTGAATAATGCATTCTAGCATATCATATTTCTCGTAATTTTTCGTAAAACATCTTCACTTTTATGATTAAATGGGATATAATTATGATGGGAACAAAATTATTAATATGCAATTTACTGACAAATGGATAAACACTGTCATAGATGACACACGCCTACTTGAAATAAATATAATAAAACGCAAAAAGTAATCTACCAAAAGAATATTTTCGCTATTAAATACTTACACATTAAAAGCGACTCCACATATGATATACAGTTTGAAGAAAAAAAATTCCTTTTTAACTAAGCCATAGTTAACTGTGATTCTCATTTAAAAAAATACAACTTTATGCCATAACTCGAAATTGCACCTTTTTTTTAAATTATTTCGATGCCAATGTATTATACAGAAAAAAGTGCCTCAAGAATGTAAAATTTGTTTTTTTATAACTTTACAAACAACCAAGATATTGACATGTGCTTAAGAGTCGAAAAATCGACCTTTCGTTTATAACTGGAAAACAAAAGACGATAGCAAATTTTTGTTTTTGCCAGTAAATTTGTCTGAAAAAAAGAGATCGAAAATGTGTCTTCCATTTTTTTGTATCTCTTACAGTTACCGAGTTACCCTATAAAAACATCGAAATTTGCCCACCCTGTACGTCTACTTGTTTCGAAGTAATAGAATCCTAGTAAACTATGTTGTATTTCTCGATGTTAAACCAAAATCTACCGCTCCATGTGATGTTCTCAGTACGGATAGTACTTAAAAATGTAGCATGTTAGGGTGGGAGTATCATCGGAACAACGGCAGTCGCGCTTATCATCATTATCACCAATCCAAGACGCAGTTCGAAATAAAAAATCACCTTTAGATTGGAGGTGGAAAATTTAAAAAAATGGGTTGATACGGATACACTACAAGAAACAACCCCTCAAAAGCTATTAAAACTTATTTGTTGTAAACACGCCAAAGGTTGTAATGCAGGTTATAGTAGTCACAAAGCAGGTTTACGTTGCCCAATTTGTGGATTTTGCCGAGGAAGATATTGTTCGAATATTATGGAAGTGTATGAATTAGATGAAGAAGACGAGAATAGATTAGATCAAACAAAAAACGCTTTGGAGTATTCCGACCGTTCTCAGTCAACTTTGGAAAATGAAACAGATTATGTAGAAAGTTAAATGCACAAATCATCAACTTTATAACAAATATAAGATAACTTAGTGGAGTAGATCCTCTGGGGATATCACATAAAGAGAACGCGCCAAATACTCTCAACATAGTGTGGGAACAAGTACACTAAACGAAATGTTTTTTTTGACTCCAACTCAGCAAAAATTATGTATGGAGTCAAAAAACAATAAACAGTGATTAATTTCCAGCTGCTGGTCGAAATTGGGCGAGTTATGGGATAGAGAACGAATAGTACGTTCGACTTTGTTAATATTTGGTGGTTCATATTTCGAAGCCTTTTTGTTTGAAACAAACAACCCTAGAGCAAAAATATATAAAACATTTTTTGTAGAGAATTTACCTCGGAATTTACCAATCTTCAACTTTGATAACTATGTTTTTCTATTAAGTTGACACTAACCGAGTATTTGCAAATATATCAAAATTTTTATTTTCTCAGACAATTTTTCAGGATGACGGCAATCTCTCAA
The DNA here is from genome assembly GCA_029963845.1 of Rhamnusium bicolor. Lineage (NCBI taxonomy): Eukaryota > Metazoa > Arthropoda > Insecta > Coleoptera > Cerambycidae > Rhamnusium > Rhamnusium bicolor. Next base: position 70,729 of record JANEYF010004753.1, on the reverse strand, counting down.
TCTCTCGGGGTACAATATTAGTATGTGATTTCTGAGACTTAATTAAATAGGTTGAAATTAATTTCAGCTTGTTCCCGTTAATAATGTCCTCACCAACTGGCCTGTTAAAACAGTTTTATACAAAATTATTGTGGATTTACATTGGACTATTATTTAAAATTGTATTTATTAACAAACCGTACGAAGTGTACTTTAAACTGAGGAACCTTGATGTCTTTGGGGCATACTTCTAATAACGATATTGAATCCTTCTGCTAGGGCCGCCCATTCCTCTTGCAAGACATCTCAGTTCTATTTGGTGTAACTGCGAGAGCATCCAGATATGCTCTAAGGAATTTAAGTCGGGTGAATTGACCGGTTATATCATTCTCTGGTTGTACTTTTTGGAAAAATTGATTTACAATGTTTGTCCGATGCAGCCTGGCATTTTCTTCAATGAAAGTGAGTCAACCCACACTGTTAGCCAATGGGACAAAAATTGGTTCTTTTACCATTTCTAAGTAACATATGACCGTAACTGTCATAATTATGAAAATTACGAGTTCATTACGATGGTCTATAGAAATACCTCCCCAACTGTAAATGAACTGCCACCGAAAGGAGTTACTGTATTCAGAATATTCAGAAAACCTCGAATCGTCGGTAAAGAGGCAATGGAACCAGTCATTTTCATTCCAATTTCCAAGGTCCATTGTAGACGGAGTTTTTTGTGCTCCCGAATTTATATCAGAAATAAACGCAATAAAGCACACTTCTTACCAATAGAATGATATTTCCGCCGCTGAAAATAATTCAGGATCCATCGATTTGTTTAAAAGTTATAAGCCATCGAATTCACTAATTTTTTAGGTGGACCAATTCGATTGAGGATCAGTTTATTTAAACAAAATCAATCAGTAATAGAGAAGGTTTATAATTGCATATGAAGTTGAAGGAAATCTAATTCAATAGAATGATGAAATACATTTGCATCTTCTTTGACATTGCCAACATTGTGCATAAGTTAACGAAAAGTGAGAATATTCATAAACTGTTTCAGCAACTTGGCAATATTGGACCCGTTCCTAAGTAATACAATTATGTAACGCTACTCCACAACAATAGAATACTCGTACCTTACATATACAGTGGCGGCAGTATAATTGGAAACGATAGCAAATAATAATTCAATCTTTTTTATTCTGAAATTAATATAAGAAAATTCAAATACTATTAGAGTGTATATTTTTTGTTTTTTGTGTAAAATGAAAAACGGAAATTTTTTTAACAATCCGTTCCTTAACTTATTTGAAAAAACTACATTTTTAAGCGGTAAACTAATTGGAAACGTAATATTAATATAAATTTTCTAACAAAAAATAAATTTTCTCTAAATCTAATGATTAATACTTAGTTGGATACCCATTAGCTTCAATGACTTTCAAACATATTCTTGGCATAGACTCTACTAAACGTTTATATGTCTCTACTGGAATGTTTGCCCATGCTTGCCTCATGCCATCAAATAAATCGTTAAAATTTTGGAATATTTTATCTTGAGATCAGACAGTTACTTTTCTAGCAGAATGCTTAGGACCACTGTTATGCTGGAATTTCCAAAGTACCGATAAATTTTCTTCTAGGTAGGGTTGCATGACGTTTTCCTGTATATTGATGTATTCATATTGATTCATGGTGCCATTTATTCTGTAAATTGGGCCAACACCATTCCAAGAAAAGCAGCCCTATACATGATAGAACCACCCGTTTACGGTTTTATCGTAAAACGAGGATCAAATTCTTTATTTCGTGGGTACCAAATGAAACATTTTTCGTCAGAAAAAAAACACTAGCAACAGTAACATCGAAATAATATTTGAATTTTCTTATATTAATTTCAGAATAAAAAAGAATTGATTTATTACTTGCTGTCGTTTCCAAGTAGTCTGCCGCCACTGTATGTACGTTAATGACGAAGCGTACAGTTAAGAGAAGAAGATAATCAGTCCTATATTGTATGCTTAGTGAACTATAAGTCCAAAAAAAAACACATGTTAGAAATCGTATAAAAGCAATAAAAATACACTGTGACAAAAAAATTCAGTACCTCTATGATAATATATCTGTTCTTCATTTTACGCATATAAGTAACATATATGTTTGTCTATACCGTCATGCATCTGTAATTGCAGCCAATAAGTCATCAATAAGAATTAGAAAAAGAAATGAGCCATAAAATAGATACTTGTGGAACACCTGAGTTGGCAGACTACGTTTCTTACAAGACATCATTATGAAACCCACAATTTCACATTTTACCTGGTGCTTCTAATAATCAATCATTGGAACTCCCATCTGGAAAAGGTAATCCACAAAGCAAAGCTGTCCCTATGGACATGCCGTCGTATTTGTGGCAAATCCTGGGGCATGGGTCCCAAACAAATTTACTGGATCTATATCACGGTCATCAGACCAATTATAACATACGGAACCATTGTTTGGTGGCCGAAAGGATTACAACGGACGGCCAAATCCAAACTCTCTGTACTGCAGAGATTAGCATGCATGACCGTAACGGGAGCAATTAGCACCACACCGTCAGCTGCAATGGAAATCCGCCTGGATCTACCCGCTCTTCATATATATCTGGAGAGAGAGGCCTGGTGGGCAACCTACAGACTGCAACAAGTGATCATTAATATGCCGCAGACTAGTATCATGGAGCGGAACAGGTTGTTGGATGGCATAGAGAATCACAGCATCCTGGGAATGCCCTCGGATACTATGCCTACCATGACCAACTACGAGCTGACCTTCAACATCATTTCTCCAGAAAGAGAGGAGTGGGATCGGAATAAAGCCGACCTACTGAAGGCAGACAGTCGTTGGTTTACAGACGGCTCCAAAACTCCCGAGGGAACAGGAGCCGGAGTACATAGCTACAGACCAATGGTGAGGATATTCTCAAGTCTAGGTACTCATGCAACTGTTTTTCAGGCTGAGGTTCATGCATTGATCTGTGTGTACGAAGGCTGGAATATATGCATCTTACACGCAGATCAATAAAAATTTTCTCAGATAGCCAAGCAGCTATAAAAGCTCTTGGCTCCTACCGGTGTAACTCCAAAACGGTATGGAACTGTCAGAAGGCTCTAAATCATTTGAGCAAGAACAACTAAGTGACTCTGGTCTGGATACCCGGCCACTCTGGTATGGAAGGTAACGAAATAGCAGACTCCTTAGCCAGAGAAGGAGCGGGATCACGATTCATCGGACCAGAACCAATACTTGGCATATCCTCAAGTACTGCCAAGATGGCTATCTCAACCTGGGCTGAAAGGCAAACTCTCCAGTATTGGCAAGAGTTACCAGGATTAGTTCGTTCGAAGGCGATTATAAAATACCCTTTGAAATTAAGAGCTAAGAAACTTTTAGAGTTAAACAGGGTAAACCTGAAAACTCTAACAGGCCTATATACCGGGCACTGCCGACTAAACTATCATCTGCATAAACTCGGCCTAGCGGAAAACGCCGAGTGCCGTCTATGCCTGAAGGATGATGAGAAGGCAGACCACATCTTATGCACCTGTCTCGCTGTGGAGAGGATCCGATTCTCAATATTTGGCAAAGGGCAACTGTCGCCAGAGGTTCTGGACACATTCTCACCCAATAAAGTTATCAGTTTCATTAAGAGACTGAACTTATTGGGTGAAATATAATTAGGCGTGAGCCACAATAGGCCTGCTGATGGCCGCAGTGGAGGGTCTACTGAGACCCACTCACAACAAACCTAACCTAATCTAACAATCAATCAATCAATCAAAACAATTTATTAACAAAAATAAACAATAATGTATATGGCCCTCGTTCGACATCCGGTCAGTTGCTGACCTATCATCCCCGCGTAAGTAAATGTAGATCTGAATTCAGACCAACTACAGAGCCGCATACAAAATGACACATAGTTCCCAATATCTGAACAGATGAAAACACACGCATGTTTGATTTCTTGAATACTGCAGATGGGACAGATCATTTTCCTCCTTAAAATAAGACTCTTGATTTGCACTACAATTATTTCTATTTTTCATCATTTAATAAACATTTATAACTGTTTCTTACTCTCTTACTATCTAAACGAGAAAAACAATTATGGTTTCATTTACATACATGTATTTTTTCCTTGAAATACGTTCTTCGCCCTTTTAACAGACACATCATTACCAAAATAATGTTTGCATGAACAGGCTCTATTCTGCTCCACCTTATTCATCTACGACACTACCCATTTATCTTTAAGAATAATTGTTTACATTTATCTTTCTAAATAGGAGTAAATAAATATAAATCTTACGTTCTTTTCTTTACAAGAATCGATATATGTATCTACTTATGTGGTATAACATGTTACAGATTATTATGTAATCATAGTAATAGTTTTTATGTAATAATAACCTCGGATAATTGGGTCTTTTGGATAATAATATTTTGCGTGTATATACTGGGTGTATCATAAGTTACGCTCCATCCACAAAATATGGATTTGTCAGAGAAAAATATATCAAAATGTGAGAATAAAAAATTTTCGTCTCGCATTCATTACCGAGTTATTGTTAAAACACTAAAAAAAATATGGGATTTTGATGGTAAAATTGAAATTACCTAATAATTTTTAACACTACAGTTTTATTTAAAATAAGCAGTTAATCAGTTAAAGAGCAACTTTAAATTTATTAAAGATGTTCAAATAATCCACCATCAACTTGAAAGTAGCACGCCGCGCCGTAAAAGACAATCTCCTCTAACTCTCTGCAGCATTTACCCATATATTAATGCTATCGCATTTTGAATTGTTCGTCATCAATTAACATTTGATATAGTTCCTTTGATGAATCCCGAAAGAAAGATGTTGATCGGTGTTATGTCAGGTTATCGAGGGGGGCCAACGAATAGGCCCCACCTTTCAATCCATCGTTGTGGAAAATGTAAGTTTAAGAAATTACGAACTTGAATTCCAAAATGCGCCTGTGCTTCGTCATGTTGGTACCACATATCCTGCCTAATATTAGAAACATTTTCAAGTAGTAAAGGTAAATCTTCAGTTAAAAAATCCTGATATCTTGCAGCAGTAAGGCGATCAGGAATGTGACGGCTTTGCGAAACTTCAGATATTTTAGATATATTCCAGTTACATCTGTTGACGTTGATTGGACATTCTCACAATATAAATGGATTTTCAACAATGTATGGAAAAAGATGTTTCATCAGTGAATAAAATATTCTAGAGAAAATTTTCGTTTTCCTTAGCATTTGCCATCATGGTTTCACAAAAATCCATTCGTTTCGTACAGTCTTCAGGAAAAATTTTTTGGGTAGTCATAATCTTGTAGCAGTGGTACTTATTTCATTCAGAATATTCCACACTGTTCGCTCTTGTACACCAACTTTTGGCGAGATTTGTCTATTCGAACAAGGTGCATTATTACTTCTGCGAAAATACAGACATTAGTTTCCCGCCTTTTCAGATCTTTCCTTAAGTAAGCTTTAGGCGCGTCTTCGTTATTTAAATGACTACATTTTCTGCAATTTGTAACACATTCCACAGACTCAAACTTATGAATAATATTTAATACAGTTTGAACCGTCGGGGCAGGATGATTTTTAAATGTAAAATAAACCGCCTGATAACTCCCTCAGCAGTAATACCACTTGATCATTTGCATTTTGTCTTTAGTTGTATAAACATTCAGTTTCAAGTGAAGGAGAAATGACAGTTTAACTTACCACACTGACGGCTGACGCGATAATAAAGGAAATGAGACAACAGCAACGTGAAGGCAATTCACCACGTGATCACAAAATTGTTTATTGCAGTGTTGCCAGATTCTGAAAGTGTGACTATCAGAAAGTAACAATGAAATTACCATATTTATTAATAAAAATATGAATCTTCTCATTAACATATTTACGTGCCAACACATAACCTACAGCCAATCCTAGTTTTGACGCTATCAATACCTAAATTCCAAAGTTTACTTATGATCCACCCTACTGTAACGAAGTGATTTTATTTTATAGAATTAAAATAGGTAACTAGGTACTATTTGTCTGTTTGGAAAATATCTTAACCATTGTAGTACTGCGTTTTAATAAGTGGTATTGTCAGCTGGTCATTAATAACAGTTTAATTGTTAATTATAGATAGATAGTATTGATATGTTTTTATGAACATTCCACATATGCCAAGTGGCCGGCAGTACATATATTGAAATCTCGAAACGCGACGCGCGCATTTGTGTCCCGCGCTACCGTGAAGGAGCCCGAGAATGAAAACAAACAAATTAGTTCCCGTCCGACCGCCAACCGAAGAACCACGCCGATCAGCACAGTAAGTAAACTCGTGAGTATAAGGATATATTGGTATTTAAATTTCATGCGGAATTATTCTAAGTCAATAAACGGGTGACGTAGTTGTAATATACCGCGCATGACTACCGTATCTCATCCTACTTCTGCTTTTGGCAGTGTTTAGTAGCATGAGGATTTTTCAGACCAGTTAGTCTCCGTCTGACCGCCACCCGAAGCACCACGCCGATTTGGATAGTAAGTAAACTCGTGAGTATAAAGAAATAGGTATTTAAATTTACTGCGGAATTATTCTAAGTCCATAAACGGGTGACGTAGCTGTAATATACCGCGCATGACTACCGTGTCTCATTCTACTTCTGCTTTTGGCAGTGTTTAGTAGCATGAGGATTTTGCAGACAAGTTAGTCTCCATCTGACCGCCAACCGAAGCACCACGCCGACTTGGACAGTAAGTAAACTTGTGAGTATAGAGGTACATAGGTATACAAATGTAATTGCGAATTGCGGTAAAAGGTGACGTAGTTGCAATATTCCTCGAATGACTACCGCATCTCATCCTACTTCTGCCTTTGGCAGAGTTTAGTAGCTTGAGGATTTTTTTCGAACAAGTCAGTTGCCGTTTAGCTGCTGACTGAAGAACCACGCCGACCAGCATAGTAAGTAAACTTGTTGTGAGTATAAAGGTATAGGTTTGTTTAAATTGAGTTCGGGTGACGTATTGCTATATTCCGCGCATGACTACCGCGTCCCATTATTCTACTTCTGCTTTTTGGCAGAGTTTAGTAGCTTGAGGATTTTTCAGAGCATCCGAGAACAGTCCGTTGCTGCCGCCCGTACCGACCAGACGTGTCGACACCGACCGCTCCAGAGAGGAAGCAGCCCAATACCCGGAAGTAGGTAGCAAGGTTTGATAAAGGTTTGGTAAATAGATAGTCTTAGTGTGCTTGTATTGGCGCTTGCTTCCCCTCCTGGTATCCGTCCGCCGTCTGCACATGACCGTTTAATTTATTGCTGTTTACCTTTTCACCGCTTCATATCACCGGATTACCGTATCGCACCGCTTGACCGCGCGCTTACTGCCCCCGGCTCGCCCGTAGTTAAGACCGTCGTAGTATAATTTTGTAGTATAAGACCGCTTGTAGTATAAGACCGCTTGTAGTATAAGACCGCTTGTAGTATAAGACCGCTTGTAGAATAAGTTGTAAATATGAAGATGTATATAGTGTAAATAATTAGTGTGTAGAATAAATGTACATATATTGAATTAGAGTCTGTTCCTTAACTGTAGTATGTAAGTTCCCTTTTTCCCGACCCCTGGTTTAGCCGTATCTTCACTGTAGTTGCCCGGCCTCTATCGTCCCGCCGATAGAGTAAAGTGGTGTTTCTGCACTCTAAATAGAAACTGGCGCCCGAGATCTCCGTACCGTGAACACCGCCGTAGTGTTGGGCGTCAAAGTGACACTTCTGCTCTTGCGTAGAGCAACGAGGAGCGTCACACTACGTTTCTATAAAAAAAATTTATTGGGAATAAGAAACGAATGCATAACTTGATATCTCAATGCAGATACTTATTATAATCCGTTACAGAAGTAAACATTCTCACAGACATACAAAAATAAGTGTACTAGCCCACATAGCAACAGAACTCTATAAAACTGAAACTTAAACTTCACTACACCTCTAACGAGATGAAATACGTCTTTGGGTTAAGAAAGCATATAGTAATACAATATATTTTCCATACATACGAGAATGAATACATTTTCTAGGAATGTGAAAATTATTTCAATTGATTTAGAACAATCTGTATCCAACAAACTTCCTCAGCAAAACATCTGACCTCATACTGTATATCATTTTCATAAAATTTACATAGGTCAGGCAAAACATATAACCATAAGACTGAAGAAACATCTTCGATGATAAAAATAAATGTGGTCTAATATACAGAAATGCCCCAACAAATTTATTATTCTTCAAACCTCAAACTTTAAACAGTATACTTTGCAGTAAACCACGATCATTTGAAAAAAATGTATATGGGCCAGACGGCCAACCCTACAAATACAAGGTTGAACGAGAACATTATTACAACAAACATTGACATTACGACATTACAAATTGCAAATCTTCTGATAGGAACCGCACAGAAGTGAATATCATCTAAATCCCTCAAAAACTCAAAGGGAATCGGCAGGATATTAATTTCTAACAAAGCATAATCTTCAATTATAGTTTTCAAGATAAAAGACATGACAGTTTGGAAGAAAAATTATGTTTTAAAAATGATATTCAAAATGCTAGTACATAAAAAATGAATAGATAACCAAATAAATAAACTGAAAAAGGATAATAACGTTCCTTGAGGTTTATCGAGTGGATTTCTATTTTTTTAATAATATTTGAGCTATATTTGAGAATCATTCTTGATTCTTGAATTATATTATATTCTTAATTTAAATTTGACATTTTTCCAGTTGTTATGAATGAAATATTCGAAGATTTCTCAATTAATATAAAGTAAAATAACGTATTCTTAAAACCAAATAAAACTTTAAAGCCAGCAATAAAATACTTAAGCGAAAAAAAGAATTGTATAAAATCGTTTTACCACTTCTCTGGGAAAACAAATAAATATTCAGAATCAATACTCCAATAGAAACAAAAGCCCTTAAAAGTTCTCCTCTTAAAACTTTCGATTTATACAAAAACTCCCATAAAACAAGTTCGTCATCGGATAACGAAATTTTATGCGATCTCATAAAATCGACATACAGTACGTTTCTTTGTAAAAAATATTATATACTGGGTGAAAAATAGTCAAATGTTTGATTCATTGTAAATTTTCAATTTCAATTTTCACGAAGGACATTGTACTATAGAACCACCGTGAATGCGAAGACACTAAAAGGTACTATTTACGCTTTGACAATAAGGACGACACCAACAGCTGCTATGTAGGTTCTGCCAATGCTTCTATGGTGGATAAAGAGGAAGACTACAGCGACCCATCTGAGAATGTGGGATTCCAGAGACTTGCGATGTTCAGGTAGAATTGAAGATCGCGTAGCATTGCTGAAATGGCGTAGATAGAAATCCCCATATCTGCCCTAAAGCAAAAAACCAGGTAAGGTTGGGAAGGGAATATACTCTCACTCTTCCTAATAGGGAGAAGTAGAGGGAAAAGACTTTCTTTTATGCTACACATACGGTTCTCGTATGGTCGCCAGATAATCCTCCAAGGAGGGAACATATTTGAAAGGCAGATGAATGGAGGAGAGTTTTGCTCTAAGATCGTATACTAGGTCAGCCATCCTAGCGGTGGCAGGTAAGAATGAGGTAAGGAACAGTGCGGAACAGATGGTATACATCTGCTCTGACAGCCAGGCCGCTTTAAATGCGGTGCGCTCTCCAAAGACTAGATCAGCTCTCGTTCAGGAGTGCGGGAACGCAATAGAAGAGCTTGCCAGACACAAACAAGTAATGTTATCGTGGGTTCCGGAATATTCTGGTATTTCAGGCAACGATAAGGCCAACGAATTGGCTAAACTCGGAGCCGAGGACCCTGACCGCAGCCGGAAAAATCGGAATCGGCCTGGTTACTAGGAGATTGTCGAAAGACAAAATCTCTTAATTGGAGTTCTGACAGGCCACTGCAGATTTAGGAGACATCTATCATTGATAGGTGTTGAAGAATACCCTATATATCCAGGATGCGGGAATGATGAAGAAACACATACCACTTCCTTAGGCAATGTGATGCGTTTGGGCGCTCCTAAGGGAGGAGATGAGCTCCCTTGCACTGAGTGACATCCTGACCTTCAATAGAAAATCGGAAAGATTCGATGAGGGAGCAAGAGAAGTACATGGCTGAAAGGACGGCTGGGGGTAGATGAAAAGAGCCGTCGGCGGCCTACTTGACAGGTGTCAGCCTTCCCTACCATTATCATTATTATCACTATTTGCTTTGACGTTAAAAGCCTGCACAGTACAGTACTAAGGCATTTCATGTCTTTGCTATTGGTGGTAGGAATGATGTATTTTTCGTGCTATCCGGCATAATAATAAAGAGGTTAGCAATCAGGTTTAGTTCAGTAAATTAGGTAAAAGTCGTTCACGGTGGTGGTGACATCATTTGATGATGATTAAAACTAAAGTTTTATCATCTCCAGATGGTGCCGACTTGGTTGGTGAAACTTGCGTCAGGAATAGAGAATCTACTACATATATAGTCTCAGTAACTATAATATATATTATGTTGGCAACTCTTCTTTTGTAATTGTGAAATTAAAGAATTCTTTCTTGATGCCTTCAATTGATTGGTTTCATACGATCTGCAGTTAAAAAAAACAAATTAAAATCACATCAAATATTAAGTTGTGGGGTTTTTATTGAAAATAATTTGTTACAATATTAGAACTATCTCAAACCAATATTAATTTTAATTCTCTATGAAATACTATAATTTTACTACTAGTAAAATTTTCTGGATGCTTTCATCACTAATATAAAAGTCAGTAAATATTTCTTGGTCATTTTAAGAGATAAATGATCGGCCAATATATCCTTGGAGAGTCAACTTTTCTGTCTTAAATTGTTACCCGAATAAAAAACTTTTCGTAAGATGGCAGTTACTAAAGAGATCAAATCAAATAACATAAACTGACTTTTACGTCGAAAACTTTCTTGAGGAATATAATCCAGTGAAATTAAACACAACGTTATATTAAAGTTAACATGTTAATAAGGATAAAAGGATGGTTTATCCTTATTTCTTAATATGTTTTTAAAATCATTTACAAGATACTTGCGTGTAACTTTCAAAACAAAAAAAGGACTTTTATTTGATGACTCAAGTTTAAGGAAAATTTGGCTTCACTAAAAAAAAAAACAATTTTAAACAAACAGGTTTTAAGCTTATACAACGGGTGACGAAACGAGAAGAATGTAATATTCGAATATATACAAATGAGGGATATTTTGGGTGAAGGTCCTTTAAATATATATTAAGTCCTTGCCTACCCTCACCTTTTATCAAATACACCTAGTTTATGGCCTAAAAAGAGATAAAGATAGAGAGTGTTTTATAGAAAAAGAGAGATAATATTATTATGAGCTGCTGAAAAAATAGAAAAATTAAAGAATCGGCAATAATATTATTAAAAGAACTGTTCCAAATTTGCTGATCTGATTTGATTAATCCAGTCGATAGAATACATTTCAAGGTCTTGTAAATTGACCAATAAAATTTGAAAATCAAATTCGAAACCATTCTGAACTGTCTGTAGGAACAAACCTATTATTGTATAATTTAAATAACAACAGTTCTATGTAAATATCTATGAGTATCATAGAAACCAATAATATCTGTTCAATTTTACGTTACACATATTTTATAGAAGCTACTAAAATTTAAGATAGATTTCATTTCCGAGACATTGGGGAAACATTTTATTATTTTCTGCTCCATTCTAGTTAACAAAAAAACACTCTCCGACTATTTCTTTGATGTAATGTCACAAGCGCATAGAAAAAGAAGAAATAGGTCATGTGATTAAATTCCAGCGTAAATTTGATCTTACTTAAAAAGGTTAGAATGTGTTTGCTAAAAACAGTCTACTATAATAATATATTTTTTTAACATTATTACCTTTAAAAAAGTTATTAACCTTCTTACAAATGTCTTACAAAGAATTCCATTTTCATTTGCGTGTCCTACCATAATTTAATGTATTCAGATGTAAAATTTCGCTTCATTATTTTGATATTTTACGCCATCTGACTTTTAAATTCTATCATCTCCGAAATTTTTGTTTTATTTTTATCAGATAAATATTGTATAACCTATTGAATACAAATTTGTCAAATTTACTGGTAAAAAAATACGCAGAAGTAAAATTACAAGAGTAATCCTGTTATTAAACTTTATTTTGGAGAACACAATTTGTGTAGTCAACTTTCATTTATTCGCTTGAATTTCAAGACTAATACTGACATTAATCCATAAAAATCAAAAATTACACTAAACAATAGCAGTCGCGGTTCGTGGGTCAAGAGATAGGGAGGTCAATTAAAAAAGTTTACTGTATTACCTACCTTTTAAAGTGATTTAAATTCCAAGTCGATCCTCCGGTCTTTTTGAGATGCAAAGTGGTCAATTACTTTTTTATTAAAGTCTTTTATCTTCTTTATTAATGCCCTTTCTATGATAAGCATAGCTAAAGAAGACCTTTCCTGACACATGGTATTTCTTAAAAATGTCTTTATTCTTTTTAAGGTGGAAAAACAACGTTCACTTTCGACGGTAGTTAGGGAGAGTACACAATATTTTTAACAGTTTGACACTTTCAGAAAAAGTATTGCACAAATTATTGTTAATAAAAAGCTGTAACAAAGCAACTGCACCTTCACTATTGGAAAAATCTTCTCGGCTATATAATACTTCTAATTCAGTTTTAAGTTTCAAATGATTTATGACTGGATACCCCGTTTTAACTAATTTAAACATATCTTGAGGAAAGCTTTTTTATAATCTTTAAATCGCTCTGCGTGAAATAACTGAGACACTGCTAAATGATTACTGAAGCCAAACCTGTTTTTGATCTCAATGTAATTATATCACAAACTTCTAATGAAATTCTCGTTTTTGATTCTTCCGTTTTACACTCTGGGCAGACTGCATGGATCTCCTCCAAATAGTTATTCAAAATTTTATTTCTGGTTTCAATTTTACTACTAAATGCCAATACACTTACTTACGTTAGACATCGATATTACATTTTTGAATTGATTGAACAAATCACATTGAGGCATAACTAAATGAAAAAAATTTAACCAGTAAAGAAAATGTCATTTTGTAAATAGTTTCTTAAACCAATAGCTTGTTTAGAGTGTTGTTTTCTGATTCATTATCAATGATTTTTTCTAAACAATCTAATAATTTGTTCGATGTTTAAATCTCTATGTAATTTGTATTAAAATTCCATTGTGTTGAGCCGCTTTAGGTAATCTCACCTTAACAACATATCTAACACGGCTGTTTTTTTGGCGATTTTCCAAAGAATGAAGAAAAGCTATGTAAATTAGCAAAAAAAATTGTTATGCTTTTATCCTGACTTGATGCTTTTTGTAAAATTAAATTTAGTGATAAGCGTAACAATGAATAAAATTTGCTGAAGGATAACTTTTTTTAATTAAAAATACCTATTAACTTCTTTTTTCTATCAAGAGATGTTTGCTTTATCGTTATATTAGGTTTTGGACGGCCACCACCTTTGAATTTCACTCGGTCTTCATAACCCAACTTATATCCATCTTTCAGTTTTAATATATTCTGTACAACACTCATATTTAATAGTAAACACCAAAAACACTGTTTTACTTAATTTCACGACAAATAGAAATTTACTAATAAAATGTTCACAAATAAAAACATTAAAAACAACGCGACAGAATTTACCGACCAACGCGTACCTAGTCAGCATTAAGATAAGACTGATCCACTGAATTTCGTGGTTACCGTTTACGTAAAATATGACAGGGACATTGTCCCCGCCAGTATTTTTTGTTTTTTTTGCTTTCTGACGATTCGCGCATAAGTCTATTTCACTTTAATTCGTTGTAAATTTGGTCCGTAGCTAGCTTTGAGGACAAGTTGTGGATTGACCCAAGATTTTTAAATTCTATAAATGAATAATGTAATGAATATGAATGTAGAGGTTCGGTACTGGGAGGGGATATGAAATCCTGCGATCTAGGTATTTGAATATGTGCATAGAATGAACTAGAAACTTTAATATATTTTTTAAGAATATTAAAAATATATATATTATATATTTTTAAACTTCAGAAAATGAATAGCTCTATTTTTTATTTGTGTGGAGGTCACTGACCAAATAACCCTATAGAAGAACCGCCAGTGAACAATAGTATATTTAATAGCCATCATGGCTATTACTCATGAGAGAGAAGTTTACGATACGAACCTAAGGCAAGTGTTGTAATTTATTCGAATTAGTAATAATAGCCATAACGCGCGAGTAGATTACTATACTTTCTCTACGACTACTCAATAGAAAGTTGCACTTTTCGGCCTAGATAAGTTTGACGAAAATTATTATTATTAGCTTGCATAAATTTACTGTTACATATTATTTTTAGGGCCAGTTTTACAATCTCAGATTAACTATAATTCAGAGTTAAAACTAGGAAACGTTGACAACTGATTTGCTAGATTAAAATCGCTGACCTTCTCTAATAAAACTAGTAGTAATGTCAAAACGTATGTGTTGATTCAACATTTTCATATGTACTTAATGATTTTTTTCCACGACCACTACTGTAAGTGTCAAATATTGTACATCTGCAAACTAAGTAAGCTTGTTCTTACACACACTCGTGTGTAAAATGAAGCAATCGTACAGATATAATGATTTATCAACGTTAACGTTGACGTTTGTTTTGTTGTTAAGACGTTATGACATGACTAATTTAACAATTTCAGTTGAATGTAATTGGCATTACTTTGCATCGCCGGCCAAATCGAATAATAAGGGTAATATTTACTAAAAGTATAATATTTCTTTATTAATTTTTCTCAGCTTTAGTTACAAAACGCCTAGCGACAGCGATAATGGATATACACGCCGCCTGATATAACTATACGAGGCAAAACTGCCACCAACAATTTATTACCTACAAAATCTCCCTTTGGCATATTTTCAAGACCTGTCGGATACTATGAATCCATCTTCACGTTGAGCGATATACCCCATGTTAAGGACAACAATAAATATGAACCAGTTTATACTAAATTAATAATTAATGAGTGTGATAATAGAAAAATTATAATACACAACTTGAGTTGTAATGCAACTATGCACTCGTGGAGTAACTTCTTTCATTCGTGAGTAATATGAGGATATCCTTAAGCCTAGATACTAATGCAACTATATTTCAGATCGAAGTTCATGTCATTAAACTGTGTGTGAAGGCTGGAATTTATGCTTATGCATCCTGCACACATATCAATAAAAATTTTCTCAGCTATAATATCTCTTAGCTCTTGCCTCTAAAATAGCATGGAACTGTCAAAAGGATCTAAATCATATAAGCAAAAACAATAAAAGTTACTCTGGTCTGGATACCTGGCCACTCTAGTTTGGAAGGTAACGAAATAATCGACTCCTTAGCCAGAGAAGGAGCAGGATCACGATCTTGGTAGTACCAAGATGGCTATCTCAACTTGGGCTGAAAGGAAAACTCTTCAGCACTCGCAATAGTTACATTAGTTCATTCGAAGGCATTTATAATATACCCTTTGAAATCAAGAATTAAGAAACTTTTAGAGTTAAACAGGGTAAACTTCAAAACTCTAACAAGCCTATATCAGTATATAGCACTGCTGGCTAAATTATCATCTGCATAAACTCGACCTGGTGGAAAATACCCTTTGGCATTTGAATATTGCTCTACGTTATAGCATCCTCGTTGATGCTGTAACTACACGAGAGGTATTAATCGTTTGGAGAAGATAGTGTTACTGTACGGGGAGGAATAATGATGAATTGGTGGTGTTGATAGGAATATGAATGGTATTAGGTATAGAGATAGGTGTGAGTGAACTTCACAGAACTACGGTGATGATTTTATTTTTATTTTTGAAATATCCTACTAGATCTCCAGGCATAAATCTCATTGAGTATGTCTGAACCAGGATGAAACAGCAACTATGTCGAAAAAATTATAAAATTGTGACTTTGAGAGAACTATCTGATGTAATTTTGGAACAATATGAATCATTTACTCAGAATTTAATCAATGGTTTGATTCAGAGCATGCCTGGAAGAACTCGAGTTGACCTGAGACCATGAATTGGATTTACGAGATTGTGATTTCTCTTTGTTGTACACTGAAATTTTAACTTCCATTTAAGAATTAAAAAATTTAATTCTATTTTAGAAACTAACAAAAATAGATATCACACTTAGCTCAAAATAATTAATATCTCAAGCGTCGGAAACTAATTCAACAAGTGACAGAACTTCAAAATCCAAAATTTTTTGGAAAATTTAAGTTCATATGTTACACAAAAGACTTTACAGAACAGTAAAGTTTTGTTAAATTTTATTGGAGAAAATGAAAAAATTATTGCATACTATATGTACAACTTAAAAATTGTCGTTATTAAATGCTATGACGTAGCTTGAGCTACCAGTACGTAATTTTTTCCTCAAGTGACCCTTCTCTTTATTGTCCCTATTGCTATAAAAGAGTAAGCGATGGTAAAAAAAGTACAATAAGTGGTCACATTATTGGCTTTATCTATTATTTATTAAACGATAAGCGGGATAAGAAAAATCTATTGATCCTCTTATTTCTCTTCTCTTTTATAGACGTTTCCCTGGATTGCTTTTATATAAAATACGTTTATATCACCTAGATATGTAATAAAAGTTTATTGGACATATTTACGCTATATTTTTATACGATTAATAAATCTATGAAATAAAATTTTAATTTTCGAGATAAGCTCAATTTTCTGTTTAATAACATGATTGCCACCTAGCTTTAGGTATCTAATTTTTATAATTGCAATTTATGATTAATAATTACAATTTTGGATCCAAAATAGAAGCTTTGATACAGGGTGCTGAGTTTTACCAACCAAGAAACTCATCCATCAGGTATATCGCAATTTTTCGACTGCAATTCTAGAATATTAATTTTTCCTGCTAATGTTTCTTGTTTTCAGTTCCTCTGTGCTTTATTTTGTGAAATTTGTAGTTTTTTTCTGCATGATAGAGATACAGGAGGGTTGCGATGTAGGAAGAGGCGACGGGAATAATTTTCTATAATCTAATATATTATGAATTGGCTTTAGAGATTAAACCTAAATAATCAATCAGCTCTACTGCCGAGGACATTAAGGGAAGTTTAATAGGGGATGTTTTTTTGTAAGATATAGGGATTGATTTTTAGTCGGTTTGAGCTGGAGACTTCAGCTTTGGTAGATAGTGGGTGGTCAGATAACCTGGTTTTGTAGGATGGACGTCACCCCTCGGATCAGCCTAGGGGATGCTTGGTAAAATCAGAGATGGGGATGAGGGTCCTTTTTACTGAAACTTAGGACTGACTACATTAAAAATATAGTATTGTATTATTTTAACTACGAGTCAGAATATTTACTAGAAAAAGGGAAAGTCAAGGGTACCTGTCTTTGTCGAAAGCTTTCTTGAGGTCAACAGTGACAAGTCCTGTGTACAGACTTCGGTTGTAAAGTATGGGGGGCGGCAACCATACTGGTATCTGTTATAGACTTCTCTGTCTGTAACAGCCCTCGTCAGACTTTTAAAGATCAGATCTCTACTATAAGCTAAGTTAGGCTTACATATGTTAGCGAGACGTAACTAACGCCATCTATTTGTAAGATGTAACAAACTGTGAATTATCTATTATGATGCAATTATTTCATATCTAGGTTCAAATGAAGAATAACTTTTCTTTCAGATATATTTTTTTGAATAATTTCGATATACATATTCCATTTTAACATTTTGTTATCTAACAAGATAGTACTTATTTTCTAAACGTGTATCTTATTAAGTATTTATGTTGCGATAACTATAATACAACATAGTAAAAATGCTAATATCATATAGGTAATCACCGTATATAGAAAAATATCTCTTACCTGAAAAGTGTCCTCCAAAGAGTTGTGGATTTTTCACTTACCTGTAAAAATATATCAGTGTAATTCGAGATGTGATTACAACGTTTCAAAGGAGAAAAAAATGCGTCTTATTAAGAAAAAGTAATAAATGCTCATGAATAATGCAGAACGTATGTCGGTTGTGCTTGTTTACAGTGTCTGGTTGAATATCGAATGTTTAAGATTGTTTATATTCAGATTGTTTATATTCAGATTGTTTATATTAAGATTGTTTATATTCATACATAGAAATGTTTTTTTTATATATACTTTCTGGTGAACAGTATACACATAAGTCCGAAAGCTCCAGAATTTGTTTACCCATCTAAGTATATTGCATGGACGAGACTATAATATAAGATATAACACAATACCTAAAGCTTCTTAAAATAAGTAATAGTTCTACTAAGAAGGTCAATGTGATTCATATGCAAGATAACATTATTTAATATTTAAAATATAACAAAAAAAATTACAATTTTAACTTGAGTTTATCATATGTTTTCAAGACATAATTGTAGAAAATAATTTGAAAAGGAAAGATACGCCTATGGAAGACATATTTTCCTCTGTACGTACCATATAGCTATACAATATATAATGTATAAATTTATTTGATATGGTACTTAATTCAATTATTTTAGATTGCTTACTAATGATGTAAATATTAATTGAAAACAAATTTCAAAATATGGCGGAGGTGCTGGTGAAAATATTTAACAATTTGTCTGATTTTAAATTCATCATAAGTAAAACTCGGCATCTCATTTTATTTCAATACGTAATGAGTATATCTTACTACTTTGTAATTTTTTGCATATAATGACATAATAATTGGTCATTTACTAATAGCACGACGCGATTAAATAGCATTTTATTAAATGAATATAAAAAAGACGGGAGAAACCCCGTCGCCATAATTTTACGTAATCTTTCAGGAATGAATTTTTCCGAATGATTATTTATAGGTTTACATAAAACCTTGTTAATATTTTTCTGGATATAATTCCTGTTCCACTGTATTCAGACTTTTCCAACAAAGCAATTCAATTGAGACTGCAAATTTAGTATTTGATTGCGAAGCATCAGCTGTTTTTCTTTTTTAAAACTGCTGCAGTTGGGAATACTGCTGAATTTACCTTGGATATGTTTCCTCCTCACAAATAAAATGAAAAGCTGTTTACCGTAGATGTTATTTACTTCTAACAGAAGCTGCCAGCTATTCACTATACAGTCTACTGCAGCTTATAGGAATAACTTGTATTTGTATTGAAATAAACACTCATTTTGTCAACATAATATGTATATGTATATACAGAGTGTTACAAATTTTGGGTCTGTAATATTTATAAATGTAAATACATATGCCTACTTATGGTTAGATCTTAAGTTTTTACCATAGAAACCATATTATTTCTTTTCCAACTTGTACATTTTAATTTTTTTTGTCAACATAACTTCAGTTTTAAATATTGACTGACTATCATTCGACAGCCACAGACATATCAGTTAATTTTATTGTTTTATACTACCATTGTCTGATTTTACTAAAACACTATAGTTAATGTTAGTTCCAACTGGTTTAAGACATTAGCAAGAGTTGGCGATTGAGCTCAGTGTTGAGACTTTATTAGATGCTATGAGTCCAAGTGTGACATAAGCAAATAAAATAAAAAATTGTGAATCCATGCAGAATTCTATATCGTTAATGGAAACATTAAATAAAAGAGGCCCCAAAATAATTCCCTGTAGAAATCCACAATTAATTATTAATCGTTTTGAATAATAAAACTTATTTTCATTAAATACTCGAATGAAATGCTGTCGTCCAGTCAAGTATTAACTTGTAATTTAAATAAAAATAAGGAGTTATCTGAAAGATAATTCAAGAGTTTATATACATAAATCATAGAAGTATGAGCATGCCTAAGCTCAAGTGCTTCATACTGAGACTTAAGTAGCAATATATTATAGTGGGCTAAGTGATCATATAAAGTGTTTCCTTGAATAAGAGCCATTTGAAACATTTTTTTGCATATGAGGTTGATAAGGTTGCGATAAAGAGGTGACCAAATGATTTGAAAATAATCAAGGTGGGACCTAACAAGGCTATTATATAATATTTTAAATGCTTTATATTAGTGAAATCTTTCGTCCTAATGAGAAATCCCAATTTTTTAAACTGGCATTACTAATTTGCTTTATATGACTATTAAAAGATAACATTTGGTCAAAAAGAACACCAAGATCTTTATATTCTTTAACACGGCAAAGCACAGTATTATTAACAGTATAAGGAAACCTTTTTGTTCGATTTTTATTTGAGAATGTCATAGCTACACAATTTTTAATATTAACCTCCGTTGCACTGCACAGAAACATTATAAATGTTTTAATGCAACAGAACACTCATTTACATTTTCTATTTTGCGATATAGCTTGCAGTCATCTGCGAAGAGAAGGCAAGTAGAGTTATTGAGTACGTCAGGCAGATCATTAATAAATATGAAAAAAGCAGTGGACCCAAGTTGCTTCCTTGCGGCACGCCAGAACTAGCTTCAAATCGTGATGACTGATAACCATTTAATTTGATATAAACTTGTCTCCTATAAAGATAGGAGCATAATAAATTGATAATGTCAGGGTCTAATTCATATTTATTTAATTTAGTAATCAAAATCTGATGGTCCAATCTGTCGAATGCTTTAGCTATATCCGTGTAAATCGTATCCAACTGTATATTATCTTCTGTGGCGTTTTTAGCATCTTGAACAATATTCAATAGATTAGTATTAGTAGATTTCGCAGGTAAGAAACCATGTTGAAAAATGAAGAGTACAGGTTTAACTGGGCTGTAGATATTTTCATAAACAACACATTTAAATAATTTTGAAAAGGCACATAGAACAACAATGAGTCGGTAATTTGTTATTATTTTTTTATCATCTGATTTGTGAACAGGCAATAGATGGCCCAATTTCCACTTTGGCGGATAGAAACCATTTTAAAGCCAAATTAAACAGAATGTTCAACGGTTCCAAGAGAAGTTCAACACATGCCTTTACTAGCTATGCCGGGATACCATCGGATCCTGCAGCCCTTTTGGGTTTTAATATTTTTCTCAGCCATACTTATATCTTTGCTCGTTATAACTATGCTAGAAAGTGCATTTGAATTTCCTACAGGACAATTCAGCGACTATAACATTTCGTTAGGAATGTTGGAATTGAAGAACAATTTTTTATTTATATTATTCCATCATTTCAATGTAAGAAGTCCAGCATATTTGCATTAATTTTCATAAAATAGCAAAATCATGAAAGGGCCTGCATTCTTTGTGGCGGCTAAACGTTAAACAATGTCTAAGACTTGGAGTAAGTACGGTAAACTTTTGTAAATATTTGGACTAAGAATATTCCGAACTGCAAAATTTCTGAGAGTTGTCGAAAACTTTAAACCAGCTTAATTTTGTCTGTGGCAAAACTTTCAAATGAGACGCTACAAAAGTCAAGTTATAATGAGTTTAAAGCATTCTAAGCTGGTATTTGTAATTAACAAAACAAAGAAATGACGAGAAGTTGAAGAAATAATTACCAATGTATAATTTTGTATGAGAAAGTAGTTTATTTATGAATGTCTAAAATAATAGCTATTTTTCGTATAATCTATTTACAATGTTTTTGCATTAGACTTAATCAAGGTTAATCAATATAGTCTGTACAGATATTTCTATAGGATCTAAAGTAATAAGTTCTAGATGGGAAACAAAAAGTAATTAATGAATAGTATATGGTTTTTAATATAGATTTTGAAAATATATTTAGAAGTCAAAAAAAAAATTAAAGTATACGAGGGGTGACAAAATGGTACTTATTTTTAAAGAAAACACTGCAAATTTTGTTGTCTTCGTGATTCTAACTCAATTTTGACTGTTTCGCTGACTTACCTATGGTACAGACATATTGATTTTTGGAGACTCTAATATAGTCGAATATTATGAATGCATACAGTGTCATCAAATGTCCTTTTTTGAAGTTGTCAAGAAAATATAGACATTTATTAACAAATTTTTTTTTGCAGAATCCAAATCTAATATGCAAAAAAAAAACAATTACGCATCGCGTTAAGAAATATGACATTTTATTTTATGTTTTATAACATTTCTGTTTACATCATTTTTCTGATATCAAAAATATCAATATATGCCATATTAGCTCAAAAAGTTTTTGAGATATTTGAATTTTAATTTTGAAATTTTGTTAATGATTCTGTCAAATGTAGTTTCCTTTGTAAAGAAGAAGAAGAAGAAGAATTAACCATGACAGGTGCTGATTTTTGAAGAACATTAATTTAAGAACTAAACTGCATCTTTATTTCACAAGTTCAGCTATTTTATTTTGAAAGGCAATTATATTGTAACAAAATCGTTAACGATATTTTAATACCAAAATCCAAATACCTCAACAACTTTTTGAGATAACATGATATGTATGGTATTTTAGTAACCAGAAAAATAAGGAAAATCAAACTATTTTAAAATATACAAAACCATGACAAACAAACTATACAAATGTGATCAAACAAAGAACATTACCCGTTTCGTTAGTGAGATTTTTTAGCCACCAGGGGCGATATAATGACCTAATAATAACAACTTATCTAAATTTTTATTAATCCTTAAAAAAATCATTGGTTTACCAAAAACAATTTCCGGTTAAGACGTAAAGAGAAGGCTTCTCGCATTTATAAAAAATCTAATGATCGTGCTGATCAGGAATGCTTCAAATTTTTGAGAAACAAAATCAAGAGACATTGACACGTCTTATAAAAATTACTTACAATCACTCGAAAATAAATTAGCATCTGACCCAAAAAGACTTCTGGGCGTATGTCAACAATGAACAGGAATCTAGTTTATTACCTTAATTTATATTAATTTCATGTGGTTTATATGTTATGTGTATGTTATATAAAATCTACAACACGTCATATTAACTTATACATGACTTTAACTTCATATCATAATATCTCAAGGTATCATATTACATCTACGCAGAGATAACAAATTCTCTCTTATTAATTACAAACTGCTTATTTAGCACTTGCTTTGTTTCAAGTGTGAGAACTATTGTAAATGCTTATCTAGCGTAATTGGGAAGATTATAAGTTGGTTTCATAATATTTGTAAAACCAGTTTTATACTCAATATGTTACAATAAACATATTATTTTATATTTAAATCATTACTTGTTCAGAGTCAACGTTGACTCAACTTAATTAAATTAACATTTCTTAAAAACCCATTTATGAAAATAAAAATATAATATGCATATACCGGGTGCCGACGATATTACTAGCCAGCCTATAACTTCCTCGTAAACAAAAATATCGATTTCAAATTTTGGGATGTTGTATGGTTGTATACTGTACACAGTTTGATTGCCTCAAGATCTGATATTCATTTCCGGTTTAACCGGAAACAGTATAAAACTTTTTATTTTTAATGGAACATTCTGTATATTAATCGAAATTTAGATTGCCCAGAAAATTGTAGGTCCAAAACATGTAGCATACCCTATATCTATCTTTGATAGTTTTCGAGAAAATGGCGGTTGAAAATGTTATATCAATCATAAATTATTTCATTTTCACATAAAATAAATTAATGTAGGAACAAATCTGTAACGGTTATTTAAGTTTTTTGGTAAGTAAAATTTGATAGTCATAACAATTTCATTTCCGGCTAAACCGGAAGTACTACGAAAAGTGATTTTCAGGCTCAAATCACTTCGATATTTCTAATGGAACACCCTATATTGAACCTTAAATTTACATTCTACAAACCTTTCTGGATATTTTTTGTTTCGGGTGTGTCCTGTCTAAACCTAATAGTTTATGAGATATCGGTGGCTGAATGTTCACCTGCACTAATATGTCACAAATCTGCTCAAAGCAGAAAAATAAAATAAGTATCAAAAGTGAAACACTAAAAGCAATAGGTAGGTATAATTTATTTTAACCATAATTTAAATGTTCAAAATGTACACCGTTGACTTCTCGGCAAGAATTAATCCTTTCTTTAAATTCCCGAAGAACGTTTTCCACCTGAATTGGAGTAATAGAGTTTATCACTTGCGTAATTCTATTTCTAAGGTCTCCTATGTTATGTGGTTCTGTCTTATATATCTTTTCCTTGATATGGGCCCAGTAAAAAAATCCAAAGGTGTAAGGTCTGGGGATCTCGCCGGTCACCGTATAGGACCATTGGTACCTATCCAGCGAGTATTAAAAGTTTTACTTAAATACCCGGTGACTACTCGGGCGTTATGGGGCGGTGCACCATCTTGCTTATAGAAGACATGTTTATACTGCACAGGTAAAACTTCAGTAAAATTTTGAATTTCGTTCTGTAGAAAATGTAGGTATCGGGCCCCGTTTAAAGGTCCATCAAAAATATTGGTCCTACAATGTGTGTTCCTACAACGCCCGGCCAAACGTTGATGCCAAATCTTTCTTGGAAAGCCCTCCTCTAAATAGATGGTTATTTTCAGTTGCCCAATATCTCGCATTGTTCCTGTTAAACATTCCCATGTTGGTAAATCGAGATTCGTCCGAAAATAAAATGCATGATTTTATATTTGGCTGATGACGCTCAGTTTCTAGATACCAATTGCAAAAATTCAATCTTCGTTGATAATCTCCTTCGTAAAGATGCTGATGGATTTGGTACTTAAAAGATTTGTACTTATGTTTATATAGAATCTTTCTAACACTTTCAGGAAATATCCCGATACCACTGGCAATTTGCCTTGTAGAACTTGTTGGATCAATCTCAACACAGGCCAGTGTGTTTATCTCTGCCTCCTCATTTACAATAAATGTGTTCTCATGTTCATTATCATTTTCTCTTTTTTAAATGATCTGCTAACCATGGAAAATATTGTGCACAAGGTTGGTCTCGTTCTGGATAACGTCGACCATACAATGCTCTGGCTTCCCTTCGGTTTTTCTTACCTCTCCATATATTAATAACATATCAATTTGATGCTCGCGCCTAAACACAGCCACTTTTAACAATCAGATAACACTAAACACTTACTAAAAGGTAAATCAAGAATAAAACGTAAAAATTAAATGACAACTGTCGAGAGAAACTTTTAAATAATGCAGCAGTACTGTCAAAATCTAAATGAAAATCGGTAAATAGTTCTTTTGTTTTACACAGCCCTCTTGAATCAAAGTTCTATTTAAACATCATTTTTTATTGTGTAGCCTTTGTGACAGTGCAGGTGAACATTCTCATAAACTATTAGGTTTAGACAGGAGACACCAGAAACAAAAAAATATCCAGAAAGGTTAGTAGAATATAAATTTTAGGTTTAATACAGGGTGTTCCATTAAAAATATATGAGCCTGAAAACCACTTTTCGTAGTACTTCCGGTTCAGGCGGAAATTAAATTTTTATGACTTTATCAAATTTTACTCACCAAAAAACTTAAATAACCGTAACAGATTTGTTCCTACATTCATCTGTTTTATGTGAAAATGAAATAATTTATGATTGATATAACATTTTCAACAGCCATTTTCTCGAAAACTGTCAAAGATAGATATAGGGTATGCACATGTTTTGGACCTACAATTTCCTTGGAAATCTAAATTTCGAATAATATATAGGGTGTTCCATTAAAAATAACAAATTTTATACTGTTTCCAGTTAAACCGGAAACGAAAATGAGACCTTGAAGCAATCAAACTGTGCACCGTATTCAACCATACAAAATCCCAAATTTTGAAATCGATATCTTTTTTTACAAGGAAGTTATAGGCTGGTTAGTAATATTGTAGGCACCCGGTATAACATAAATAAATGTACGTATGTACATACATCATGTTAGTACTCTATTTCTGGCCGTCAAAGGAATGTAAATTCAGTTGGCCATATCTATGTATAATAAATAAATCAATAAATAGATAAATATTTTAGAGGCTCTTGTGAGAACTTTTCAAGGAGAATGCACTTATAATCACATATTATGTATAATTTTTAGTCAACTGTTTTCGAGATATACCTACTTAAGTTATACAAGATAGAGGATAACCTAACCTTAGAAAAAAATTCCTCGATGTATTAAAAATAGATGCAATTAAACTGATTAAATGACAAAATTTTCGGTGACCACCATTTTCTCTCAACTTGTCAGCCAGTGTCCACAGTGTAAAACTGTTTAATTTTGAATTCGTAAATTGAGAGAAGAGGGTCAGTTAAAGATATAAATTAAATGGCAGACGACGCGGCGGCCCATTTGTAGATGAACAAATATGATAAGAAATGCTATTATTGGGTAGCCCAAGAAGATCGGTAATTCAATATGCCGCAGCTCTAAATTTGTCAAAGAATGTTATGAAAAGTGAAGCCAAGATCTCTCGATATTTCAGAAAGAGATTTTTTTCTCTGAGGTTATGCAAAGAGTAATATGTATGCGAATAAATCCAGAAATATAGAGGAACTGGAAAGAAACATAGGAAACGATATAAATGCTATTTCACGTTTTAAAATTATCGTTATATTTTGTCAGACTTTGTATATTGACATCTACTAGTAACATCAATATTAGTAAATTTTGTTTTTAATAATTGCCATGTTGTTGTTGTAAAGTAGACAGAGTATGGAATTTATTGGAGAAAATGAAAATATATTTCTTTTTACTAGATGTGTTAATGAAGCGGAACAAAGATTCGTATAGACAATGAGTTATACCCTCAAGCTCAATAACGTAGCTGGCTAGTTCCATAGCTGTTACGGTTTGATGTAACAATATACACTTCGATGAACGGAGATAATTAATTGACCCAGTGATGATGCCTCAAACAGTGTATATAGAAACCATTAATTAGGTAGAGTTGTAATTAATGTCTGATGGATTTTCGAGCTCCAAGGGTATCTTGTTTGACCGACGCATAAGGAGATGTCTACAAAGGAGATAGTTTGTAATGAACACTAACAAATTTATTCTAAAAGTAGTGTAGTTTGAAATATGAAAAGCGTTCTAGGGAAGACTGATGGCCTTTGCGAGGTAAAAAATTGGTGTAGTGCAAATTTTTGATGTAAATATACTTCGTATATTAGTTTTATACGAAGCGAAGCGGAATGGAAAGCCTGTTTTAGCGAATGTGGTTTCGTGTACACAGTCTAACGTGATAATGCGAATTCAGGAATGATATATTATAAAATGTATATGTGACATCGTCTAAAACAGCCTACAAATCATTAAACGTAACTAAGAGTAAAATTGAAATTTCATTTGTACCTATTTGGAAAAATGTATACAGGGCGAGTCATTTCCAACCTGTTAAACTTTGGGAATCGATTATTTCAGAAATTTAAATAGGATAATTAAATAAAATCCCTATGTACCTTTTGAAGTGAGATACTGGGCGTAAAATTTTTGAAGAATACGTAATATTTTCTAAATTAAAGTTCCGATGCCAGTTCCTGTCACTTTGATGCTAGTAGTAGTGTGTATTAAATCAACTGATATTGTTCTACTATGTTCACATAAGATTTAGAATACATATATATTATAAGGAACTCTGGGACTTTCCCAATCAGATAATAAAGTATTATTTTTTATTTATTTATTTAAATATTACATTGGGTTGAAATAGATCAGAAAATTTAAATTATATTAAACTGACAAAAGTAAATACACTATCTTACCGAATTAATATGGTCGCCTAGAAAATCATAGACAGCGGAGAATAGAGGGTTTTTGAGATTATTATTTGATAATAATAGAAGATTAAACACTCGTAAGAGGTATTTCATTTGTTGCAGTCTGATGTAATAAGAGTACCTCTTCATAAGGACCATAAAATGGCATTTCATTTTCAGCCCGTTCAATGTATTTGTCCAAGAGATTTTGAAAAATGGTTACATTTTTATCGCTGGATATTGAATTGGGTTGATGAAAGTCCACAATTTCTATATGAAATTATACGTACTGATGCTTCACACGAGCAAATATTTTAAATTTGTAAATGTTTGGATGGGAGTACAGACCAGTTACGTTTGAGATCCACATTTTTTACTTTCTAAATAAATTTGTAACCACCCTAAGATATAATTTACAATTACCTGTTTTATTAGGCCTCTCATAAACAAAGAGTGGTCCAATTGGTTAAGTTTTTATGTTGCCTGTCGGCTGCTCAGTGATTTCGGTGGGTTCGTAGGTCAGGACAGTTGTTAAATGTTGATAAATATTTTCAGAGATGCTTTTAGCCTTATTTATCAACAAAGCTAAATAGTGATTACTGTAGTTTAACCTTATGAAATATCACTTATAGAATGCTGGATGATTCCCGTAACTACTTTTTTTATTCGATATTAAATTAATTAAAAGACAAGAGAATTGGGCGCCATGTTACCAATAAAAATATTAATAACAACAGTTACTGGTATCAATCCAACAAACTCGAGAATGTGAGAACAGACCCGTCCCTCTTAGAAAAATAAAAAACAGAATTTTAATAAAAACAAATATATTACAAATAAAATAAAAAAATTATTTACAACAGGAAAAGTGGAAAATTAAAACTGTGAAGCAGAACAAAAAAAATATTACCAAGGAGATTGTATTTTTTCCTTCCCCGCAACTACCCCAACATTTACAAAATTTATTACTTTGGCTGGTACGATGAAAGATAAGACCTGGCAGGTTATAGATTTTATAAACAGACAGACAGACAGTACCTTATTCCAAACTAGGTCAATAGAGTCTCTCCAGGTTGATCGTCTTGTTCCTTCTCGAACTATAGCTCGGCGGACAGTTTCCTGGTGAGGATATATAGACTGCAAACTCCTAGGGGAACAACGGCTACTGCTGATCTAAATGGTTATTTCAACCAACAAAAAAAATACCCTGTCCTATGGGATTTATAGTTGAACCTTCTTCTCGGTCTCGAGCATAAAAGAAAAATTACCAGTCAAAATTAATAACAAATACAGAAAATATGTATAGGTGAAGCTACGGTTGAACGAAAAAATACAATAAGGCAAAAGAAAAAACTACTGTGTATAAACAGTACTGAAATCAACTAATAGAATTAGTTAAAAAAATTACTACTCGGTTAATTTTCTAGATGAGAAAATTACCGACAGATATTAACAACTTAATCCAAAGGTTTGAATTATACAAGTTATACTATTTTTCTTGATAAGAAAAATAGGTAAGAGACAAAAATAGTAAAAGATAATTACTTAATCAAAAAATTACTCAACTTGTAAGTAATAAATTATGGTTTAATTAATTCAATTAAAAATGAATTTAAGGTAAAAAAATAAAAAACACTAAGATAACTCTTAAGAATTACGATATTAATTATTTATAATAATTATGCAAATTGAAATAAATTATAATGTTTACCAAACATAAATATATACCTTCATCCAAAGGAAAAATTAATACCCGACAATAAATTTTGAAACACAATTTAATAAATGTGCTGAAACAAATATAAAAGAGGAAAAAATAAATATGAGTTCTGCAACTTAAAATATAGTGATTTATTTTAGTGTCACACCGTGTAACAGTATAACAGGAAAGCAGAAAGATACTTCTTTACTTTTTAGATAAATTATATTAATTTTTAGATAAAGATAGTGAATAATTTATTATTTAAATAAATTATATAAATTTTCACAAAAATAAATTCTATTATTATTTGAGAGATAATGAATAATTTATTATTTAAATAAATTCTATTAATTTCCACAGAAAAGATAAGTGGTGCGGTACTTTAAGTTATAAACGTTATTTACGGTAGAAATCGGTAGAGTCCAATAAACTTTAAGAAATCAAGTTAATCGTCTTCAATACGTTAATAATAGCTAAAAATCTAGGCAACAGCCTTTATGAATCCGTAAATTCAAAATATGTAGCTTTGTAATAATAAAGAAAAATGTAATTAACTGACATCAAAATAGACAGACTTTTTAGCCACGACGAGGCTTTGCGTGTTCTTCAGCAGGAAGAAAACAGGACTTGAGTCCAAGAGGTAAGTGAGGGTAGCAAATTAGCAACAATAATGCTCATTTACGCGGTACGATAAGATAATTATTAATAAGATACGATAAACGATATAAATTTCATCTATAAAGCCAGTAAGGTTATCCAAACTCATGAATTTAGTTAAATGTAAAGGACGCGCAAATATGGCAATTAGCCAACAAGCTTTACATTAAACTAATATAACTCGATAAAAATCGATATTAAAGCCTATATAAGGAAATAATTACTTTATCAAGAACATAGGAATACCCTACGTGCTCAAAGTGGTAAAATGAAATTGTACTAATTATTAAATACTTTAAATTAATAATTTGACGATAATAAAATGCTACGCTCACCTCCCTACTCGAAGGACACCCAAAGACTCTTCCGTTCTGTTCTGCCCGTGCACTCGTCAAGTGATTGATTCGCGCATGAACCAAAATCAGGACATTTCGATTTAAAACAGGATAGCAAAGTCGTAACTTTAATTCAGCATTGTTACTTAATATAATTTTGCTTGAAACAAACTTAGATAATTATATAATATTGTGACGTGAAGTGGTGGCCAAGCAATTTGTCCTGTCTGTAGTGCATCAAATTGAAGTAGCTCAAAAGTGAAAATAATTATCGTGATAAACAAAAACTTTAAAGTGCTTTTAATCTCTAAAGGCACAGATGCGAAAAAAATTATTTCTAATAACAACAATTATAGGCGATAAACTATCATCAGACATTCTGCTAAGTCGAGAATAAAGGCTATATCTGCTTGCGAGTAGTGCTAAGATACTATAATTTTATAAGACTAAAAAACAAAATGAGGGTCAAAACAAGGTGAGGGTTGGCGAAATTTATACCGAAATGGCCATTACATTAGAAGACATATGGAATAAAGCTTCAATTCCAGTAGTGCATCGTGTAACAATCATAAACCAGATCCGAAAAGAGTACGAAAAGCTTAACAATATCCTGAAATCATACTGCAAGACACATAAAGAAACCGCCAGTTTTAAGAATAAAGTGACGAAACTTAAAGAAGATGCAAACCTATTTAATATGGCGTCTTGTAAGTGCAAAAACTTTGCAGAGTGTCATTGCGAAAAATCACACGGAGTTCCCCAAATTAAAAGGCTATTCCTAATGGATCAGCGATCCACAAGAGTTATGGCAATGGGATCTGTTGATCGTCTCACGACCCAAAAAATTGAAAAGAAATTTGCGAGAATATCTCGAGAATCTAACCAGCTTCAAACTAACAAATTTGCGATAGGAGCACAGGCTTCAAGTTCAGTTACATGGTGCATCTCTGAGTCCTCTGATGAACAAGAAACTATCGAAGAAATAGAAGAAGGAGAAAAAGAAGAGCAAAGATTAATTCCGAGTGTGTACGAAAGCATGCAACCCCTACCGTCAACTTCATCTGAAAGCTGTTTTACAGAAAATGTAAAAGCACCCCAAACAAGACTAAAACTTACAACTTTCTCCTGAACTTGCGATAGGTATGGCATTACAAATAGACCAGCTGCTGCCTTCGCTTCAACCTTAATGCACTGTGCCAGAAAATGTGGCACAAGTTGTAGATAGGAGTAACCTGCAAGAGACATATGCGTCCGAAGAACTACTGTTGAAAGGACTGTATTTTGATGGCAGGAGAGATAAAACCATTTGCATGACTAAACCAGATGGTGGAAGCATCAGACGGGCATTGATTACAGAAGAACATATTTCAATCATTAATGAACCGAGTACCAGTTATCTAGGGCATGTCTCACCTTTATTTGGCTCAGTCCAAGATATCAAAAACGCTATATGTGCTATTTTATCAGAAAAAAAAAACATGGATATGTCAAAGAGATTAGCAATCGTTGTGATGGGACAGTTGTAAATACAGGGCACCTCAGTGATGTTATCTGCCGTATAGAAAAGGAACTCTAAATACATTTGCATTGGGTGGTGTGTCAACTTCACTCGAATGAACTTCCTCTGCGACATATTATCGAATATTTGGATGGAATGACATCTGGTCCACGAGGGTATTCTGAGCCCATAGGCAAAAGTTTGGCAACATGTGAAAAGTTACCTGTGATAGAATATCTCATCGAATGTGTATTTCCAGAGGTTGGCAGGCAACAACTTAGCACCGACGAAACACATCTTTTCGACATATATAAAGCTGTAAGTTCTGGGTAATTTCCAGCAAGTCCTGCAACACGAATGCAAGATGGCCTACAATTGCAAATAGAGTTCTTAGGCTCTACGTAAGTACAAATAATCTATCAGAGAATCTTCGAGTAATTGTTACATTTGTTATTAGAGTTTACGCTCCTATGTGGTTCCACATTAAGACTAATCCCTCAATAAGGCATGCACCAAAAAATGTATGGCGTTCTATAAGTCTAAGCCGATACTTGAGAGACGATCTAAAGCAAATCGTGGATAATACGATTCAAAGGAATGGATTTTTCGCTCATCCAGAGAGTTTGTTAGTAGCAATGCTTGCAGATGATCGATAACAGATATGAGAACTAGCGGTTCGTCGTATTTTATCATTAAGAACCAAGAAGGCCTTACAAAATGGAATAAGACAATTTATGATTCCCAAAATAAACTTCTTTGCACAAGGCTATATCAACATAATTATTTGGCAAGATTGTGTTATAACTGAACCTACATTGACGCAAAATTTAACTGAAGATGAACTTAAGAGGGTTCTAAATGAGGATTCGCCTGTAATTCCCCGTCTATTTAACTTGCCTTGTCATACTTAGGCTGTAGAAAGGTGCGTAAAGGTTGTGACGGAAGCATCATTAGAAGTCTGTGGTGCTGTTGCCAGAGATAATTTCGTAAGGACAAGGCTTTTAGACAGAAAATTAATGCCAAACTTTGAAACAAAGCGCCTATATAAACCAGAATAATGAGGTAACTATAATATATGGATGGATGGTTGGGAAGGGTGGAGGTAGAACACGACATGTAGCTACTTCCACGTGGTGTGTTCTGGGTAGTTTCCAAAGGAAACTAGCGAAGAGCTGCATTGTTCATTATCATTTATTAAAATTGTTTGGACATTCAAGGTCATTGCGGGGAATGAAGATGAACTCCGAAATTAAAAAAAAATCACAAGCGTTATAATCCTCAACAGGCAACCTCTAAGACATACTACTAACACATGAAAAAATGTTTCTTTTATTTAGATTTTTTTAAATTTCAAGGTCATTGTGGGTAAAGAAGATGAGGTTAAAGATATTCTAAAATATTCTCGAATGATCTATTGCTACCTAGACAACTTTTGCAACATTGTGCAAAATCGTCAGCCCAAAAAAACTTTTTTTCTTTATTTTTTCTTCTTTACCTTCTTTATTATTACCGAAACACCCAATTTTCGCTATTTTTTACGGTTTTTCAATTTACTCGATATTTGAGGGTGTACGGTCCAAACTGACTTCAAATTCAGATTCAGCGGGTCGAAATACATGTCGGGAGGTAGGTGGCGTCAAATGTACAAACAACTTTTTTTTTTGTGTGCCGGTGTAATCTTTAATATTAATATTTCCCTAAAATGAAAGCTCTTAACTCATTTTATTCACTCAGTTTCTGAGTTAAAATTTAATTTAATAACGTAAAGGTGCATATTTAAGTTAAATAATGTTAAGAAACTAAATTATTGTATTTCAGTTTCTTCTACATTCATAAAAATAAAGCTTTAGACAATCAGCTCCAAGCGCTCATGTTATACTGCAATATATACATAATATACCGGGTGACACAGGAGACATGTAACACCCCGTAGCATGTTTATTTAAAAAGATATTATTTTGAAATTTGGTACACTTATATAATGCGTGATTGTCCTTTTTTAAGTACAAAAAATTTTTGTCCACTAGTTGCGGTTTCACCGGAAGTGACATCTACTCTGTTATTTTAAATGGCACCCTGTATATTTTTTTTACCTATCTGATTCGTCTCTAGATTCTCTTCTCAACCATGTATCGGAACATGGCATTTGTTTTTAAAATGACAGTTAATATCAATTTTAGTTTGTTAAGTCTAGGTGGCCCTGATATGAACCTTGGCAGATATTGATGCGTAGTGTGCCGTGATATCGAAAGACCTCTGGCATGCAACTTTGTGCCTCATATTTTTTTGGGAATAACCAGTAGCTGAACAGACTAATAAGATCTAACTTATTTAAAAAAAATATCTTTAAACAACCCACGATATCTTAAAAAGCAATTCATGTGAAACCGCCCTTCAATTTATAATCTCAGATTGGAAGCATAAGATTGATCAGAAAGGCATAGGTATTTGTGCATTTATAAACGTAAAAAGGCCATTTGAGACTATAGATCGCAGTATATTATTACGTAAATTAGAAAAATATGGTATTAGAGAAATTGTATTAAAGTAGTTCAAAAATTGTCTTACGAATCATTCGCAGTACACAAAAGTAGGAGATACAAATTCAATGTAGGAAGTAATTAATTTTGGAGTTCCCCAAGGAAGTGTGCTTGGCCCACTTTTATTTATTTTGTATATAAATGACTTAGGAAATGTGACCACAAAATGTAAAATCATCTTTTTGCAGACGATACCCTCATATATTATGCCAATTGAGACTATACAGAACTAATATCCACTGTAAATGAAGAATTTTAATTGTCCACCCTTAAATTGAAACGAAATAAATAAAAGTTAATGAATTAAAATCTAAATGGATAAGCAACAGTTATTGGTACAATATATTTAGAGACTTAAATTTAAACAGAAATTAATGAGCAGATGGTTGAGCAGGTAGATCAAATGAAATACCTTGGCTTTGTGAGTGATGGAAAATTAAAATTTGGAAGTCATATAGATTACATTTCAAAAAAAATTGGTAAAGAATTTGTATTTTTTGGGACGAGTAGATCCCTACTTATCAATGCCAACTAAAGTTACCGTGTAACTCTCTGATATTACCTCACTTTACTTACTGTTGTTCTCTTTTCTCTGTTCAAGTTTGATAGATTGCAGAAATTGTAAAACTTCAGTATTAATAATATGTTAAACTGGCTTGATATTTAAAGCTAGTTCTATGTTCAAACAATTATACTCATTTACAAAATGATAAACCATTCACTACCTGAATACTTAGAAGATCAGCTAACATCAGTTGGTGATATACATTCTCACAATACAAGGTGAGATTAAAATTTCTATATTCCACCAACTCTAAAAAATTGTACGATGAACAGCCTATTTCATAAAGGTATCAATACAATACACTTCCTCAAACTCTTAAAGAGGTAAAGAATGTCAATTTATTTAAAACATGTATGCGACTATTTGCCAGCTAAAATCAATTTACAAAATGGACAACATATGTAAAGAATAAGTTAACACGAAATCATTCAGTTTTTAGGGTTTCATATATATTAAATTCCACGAAACACCAAAACACCACATACTGATCTTGACGCGGGCTTCGCCATGAGATGATTAAAACTCTTTTAATCCTTCCTAGATCATGCCAACTTGGTTGGCGAAACACGCATCGAGTGCAGTATATGGTGTTTTGGTGTTTCGTGAAAAACTACGTCAGTGTTACCTTCACATTAAAAGTTGCAACCCAGTTAAGGATCTCATTTTCACATTTTTCTTTTCTGTTCTCTATGGACTCTATATATGTTAAGATTATTTATTTATGTAAATATTTAGGCTGATATGAATTTCTGCTCCACTACTTTATAGAAAATGTACCACTAGTCTTTAGGGATTTCAGTGGGTTTATCTATTGATTTCTATGAATAGTTCTGTATGAATTTGTATTTATGTAGGATCTCAAATTATTATTATACTGTGTTCATGACATAAATTATTTTAAGTTCCTTACCTTAATATAATGTATTTTTATTTTGTAAAATATTTGTAAATTTGGCACATAAATAAACATTATTATTGTATTATCTCGATGCTGCCCTCTTAATCTGTAAGCAAATAACTGGATTGACGCTCCAACACATAATCATGGAATTGGTAAATATTGGCTGAATAATTACTATCCACAAAAATGGATTGGCCACCTAGACAACGCAAGTAATCAAAAATCAATTCCGTATGAGTTCAATACAGTGGTCACCATGATCTCTGAATTTCAATCCTTTGGATTGCAAATTTTGGGGTTATCTTAAGGAAAAATATATTTCTCACCAACACAAACTAGAAAAGAGTTAATTTTAAGAACTGAAAATTCATCGAATGATCTAAAAACAGACAAGAAACCTTTTTTGTTCCAAATAGAATGTAGATTTAAAAAATGAGCCAATTGTTATTTTTAATTCAGTAGCGTAACATGTATTTTATCTAAAAGGAGTGCAACATACGCCATCCTTAAACCACTGCTCCCAGAAAAAGCATTGTTATTAAAAGTACTTTTCATAAGAAAATTGTTGTTCCATTTAAGCAGAACTTCACGGTCTCAACTGTTAAACATTTTCATTTTCCCACCTTAAAGACTAAGTTTTTCTTTATGCAGACGGACAGTGCTGAGATCGTCCTTAATGACGTAAACCTATTTTGGTATTAGTAGATAAAGAGTGCCCTATGATCGTTGGTTACATTTTAGTGCGTATTCTCCTTAAGAATGTGGTCTTGTTGTGATGAGGGGGCGACTATAAAGCTGTTTGTTAATCTGATTAGGAGAAACACGAAAGAATGGTACATTTTAAATTCAATCTACTGCTGGTCCGTAAGTTTCTGCAGCTTAACAAACATCTCATCATACTTAGTGCGGGCGATAATACCGGCTCTCAGAACTTCGACTCCAACAAAAACAGCCATTTCTGTACCCGTTTAACTTTAATTGGAGATCTCAGAATTTTGTAGTCATTCTTTTAGATAATGTTTTTACTTTACGTTTTATTTATTAGGGTTTAAGAATAGTTTTGGGTAAAATATAAATGTATTGACGTGTTTTTGTTAAGAATTATCTAGATAAATATTTTAGTGTCTGCCTAGCCTGATCGTATTATAATTTGTAGTTGGCTGAAGCGTGCGTTGGCAAGCGTGACTAGAAATCTTTCTATCGTATCTGCGGGTTCAATTTCTGCCACCGACACTGGCAATGTCGGTAGGAATGGTGGTATGTCCACTAGTAGGATGGCACTTCTTTTTCGAAATTGAAATTTTTTATTTGTCACCCTTGCAAATGGTTACATTTGAAGAAAAAAATAATCCCCTTAAAATATTATTGAGGCAAAATTATGGCAAGGGGTGCCGCAGGACGCATCATTATGCAATAATAGAAGTAAATGGAATTATTTACATACTTTGGTTGATGCATAGTTTTTTTAAACCAACAATATTTATCTTTAGAATGACTAATCAAGTCAAATAAATATCAAAGATTTCATCTGTTGTGCGTATAAGATGTGTCATACTACTGTAAATTCGTAGTCTAGGAAAAAAAGTTTTTAAAATAAAACTCTCGTTTAATCTTTGTTTATTTTATTATTAAATGTTAAAAACTATTTTCACACATAGTACTAAATACTATCCTAAATCTACGAGACGTATAGTAATAAAAATAATATTTTTAGCATTAGTCCAAAGCATTCGACAGCGTTTCCTTTTAGACATTTGAACACCATGATTTATGATCTTTCACAACGTGGAGTAAAAACTGTTTTTAATCTTTTTTGTTGAAATTTAATTATAGTCACCAATAAGGTTAATACCTCTCTCAGCTGCATCATTTACAACTTTAATTTAGTTTACAATATTGAAACATTATTTATAAAACTCATTTTTACTCCATGAGCCAACAACATGGATCATTTTCCAAGAATTCCATAGACAATCCTAATTTTTTAAAAAACTGTCTAATGCACTCGCATATGAAGTTCTGAACTTATTTGTTTTCAACGTCGCTAATGTCACTAATCATAAGTCGTTTAATACGCTCCTCATTTGGTGTTTTCCTATCCATAGCTTTAATCACAGCTCTTTTAGTGGTCATCAAAGAAAGATAAGCTAACATTAACTGAATTAAGGTACCACAAATGGTTCACTATTTTATTACTTACGGCTTGAAATATTTCTTTGTCAATATTTTGATAATTAATGAGTTCTTTACAAAACCCTAAGTCATGAAACGGTGCCTTAAACCAAGCCTTTACATTAATCTTTACAATAAAGAGGCAACAGCTGTCTTTTCTTTTTTATTTAGTTGGAACTGATCTTGAAAAAAATATATTTTTAGACAATAAATGGCTTTGGACATCCAACGTGCATGATGAAATGCACCTGGGCGATAGAATGTGGGCGATAGAATGTGAGTGGGTTCTTCTTCAATAAAAAGATTAGAAAGCATTAAAAATTCTTAATAATCATCACGAGTTTGTTACAGTTTTAAAGCTGCATTTATAAAATTTCCAATTTCGGCTTCAACTGGCTGTAAAATGTGTTTAATTTTTGCTACCTGAAATCCAGTTTTTAATTTATTTTGGTCTATTTTAGGCAAAAATTTTCTAAAACTATTTAGTGGTACATTTGGACCAGATGAGGAAGGCAATTTTGTGTCAAACACGCTTCTCAAAACCACTTCAACAATATGATGTCTACAAGGATATATAGAATATCTCTCTCTAATCTTTGTTGCTATATTGTGGCTGCCCCATTTAATTAACCACAACACAAGGCTACTGGATCTTCCAGATTCCATTCAGAAAGCACATCATAAACTGCTTCAGCCTGTTCTTTTCCAGTTGAATTTGGCAAAGCTAGTACTCCAAGTAGTTGCTCAATATCTCCACTAGTAACTATGATAACAAGCCTATAGACATTTTCCATTCCAGTTAGAGAAGGTAAAAGTTTTCCATCCCAATGGATGACTGGTGCCAGCAATTCAGATTTTCCGAAAGCAGTCTTTATTATTTCAGCTCTTTCTTCGCGGATACGTTGTTTAGAGTACTGAAGTGTGGTTCTGCTGATAGACAAAGATGTAGTGTTGTAGTAGTTGGCATCTTCTGGAGATGACTAAAACTAACCTTATGGTAACAATGTATCATATTTATACCTAGACTGTTGTTACGGTTCGGTGAACCGCGACTTACTAACCAATAGAGCGAACTATATGGGATTGCTCCTCCGTCACTAGTCATACTATTTTTACATGTTGTAATTTACAATCTTTCAAATGCATCCAGCTGTATTAATATTTGTTACATTCCTAAGTAATATTAAATTGCTACTGTCTATTTTCTCAAACGCATGTTGGGCAACACTACACTTATCGATTCGACCATATTTAAGACAAGCTATATGTTCCTTGAATCTAGTTAGAATTGATTGTCTGGTTTGTCCAACATAATTTTGATTACACTCCTTACAGCTAATTTCGTAAATCCTCAACTTTTCGTTTGTCTCAATTTTGTCTTTTGGATTGCTTAAGAGTTATCTTTAAAGATATTAACATTACTACGGGGGAATCGATAATAGTATGGAATTGATACAAATTCGGATTTTCTCTTTTATTTTAAAATGTTGGGGAATTTTGAAGTGTCCCTTTAAATTTACGTTTTTTTTTATTTTCATTTTCATCTGCAGATAGTGGCACCTTTGTTTTCGAAATCTATATCGAGAGTAGTACATGGTATTTTGTGGAACACCACGTCAGTCACATCGAAGGTTCCAACTCACTTCAGTATTATTTATTGTAATTAAGAACAT
This sequence comes from Rhamnusium bicolor, assembly GCA_029963845.1. NCBI lineage: Eukaryota > Metazoa > Arthropoda > Insecta > Coleoptera > Cerambycidae > Rhamnusium > Rhamnusium bicolor. Next base: position 30,913 of record JANEYF010004753.1, on the reverse strand, counting down.
TTTAGAGTAATTACGAGATTGGAATGTCAGCATTATGTTATCATTTGCCTTAATCATTTTACTGTATGAATTGTTGATATTGCATTAAAATTTACAATTTCTCTAAATTGACGTATTTATTTTCATTAATTCTAAACCTGAAATAATTGTTGATGCTTAACAAATTTAATCAGCAGGTGAATTATCTATTTTAGCCAGAAATAGTTGATTTTCAATGCATAGATTAACTAGATTAAGTGATATTTAGGCATTTGTCTGTCTCCGTAAGCAAGAAAAATATATTATTACACTATGAAAATTATAAACCTAATCCAGTCAAACAGGAATGTAATATATGGATTTGTATAAAAATTGCATTATCTAGTATTAGTGAAACAATTTATTCAAAATGTTTGTAGTGAAAGATACTTCCATGTAACAAAGAAATTATTAAAATTTCAACCAAAACTCTAACGTTATCTTGGTTTTTACTGTGGTTTTTATATAAAAAAGTGTATATTCCGAAGGCTTCTTCGTAAAAATGAATAAATTCTTGTCAGTTCTTCGTTTAGATTTCTATCGCAAACATTATCCACAATGCCTAGAGTTTGATAAGGTCAAAATTATCGCCAGTTAGGTGACTTTGAATATGGTCAGATTATTGGTGTGAGGGACGCCGGTTTTTCATATAAGGAATTTGCCAACCACGTAGACAGTAAAGTGGCATCTGTGTTAGGGTGTTGGTTAAAGTGGTCTGAAGAAAACCTTCATGAGCACCGTAGCCGATCCGGGCGTCCTAGAAGGATTACAGATCGTGAAGAACGTCATATTAGAAGATTGAATGTAAGATACAAGTTTTCCATAACACAAACCATATTAAATAATTAGGTGGAAAATTTAGGACAAAGATTATGATGTTCATATATACTGAACTTACACGTGGAGTGGTAGTATGGGGTTCAATATGTTTTGCCAGTAGGTCACCTTTAGTTTCTGCTTACCGAAATTGGAACGCGGCCAGTTACATAATCAACGTTTTGCAGTGTCATATTTTTCGGAGGTTGGTTAATCCAATTTTGCTACAAGATAAAGCCCGTCCCCACACAGTAAGAGTCATTACACAGCTTTTGGAAAATACTAATGTGCATGTGCTTCCAGAGCCTGCACGTTCACCCCATCTCTCACCGACTGAACATGTCAGGAGATATGATCGCTACAAGACTGGCTAATTTACCCCATCTCCCATACAATGTTAATGATCCTCAGCTTCCTGTACAATAAACTTGAAATCATATATCCCAAGACGGCATTAATCATAAATTTCACTTCACAGAGTTCAGAAACAATCACGGTGGGACAATTCAATGTTGAATATCTCTATTATTTGTTATTGTTTTATATTAAAAATGGATTTAATTTTTTTTCTACGATTGTGTTGAAAGTCAAATTTTCTAACTTCAAAATGACTACGGAAAATGTCACTTTGCCGCACGCCTCGATTACATCTTTACACACTGGAATAAAAGTGTGTGTTTATTTTAAAGAATTATATTATTTAACTGGTAATACCAATTAAATTCTATAAATGTACATTAATTACACAGGAATTGCAATTACTTAAGTTAATGCTTGGAAAAACTGGAACATTTACATTGTTAGAAATACTAGAAATATTTACATCTGGACCAATGTTTATGGCATTTTCGTTGTCGCTCATTATTTTCTTGGAGACACTTATTTTGTTGTTAATACTACCTTCTATATATGCTTCTGCTGTTGTTGAAGAACGCCACCCACTGTGTCCTTTCAAACTGGTAAGATCCGCTCCAGCGTCAACCAAGAGTCTCTGACGTTCGGAGAAAGCAGTGCCCAGTAAAACTTTCAGGTTTAGAAAGTTTTATATGTTCTGCAATTTTTTTTGACATCTGTCCAAACATGTTTATCCCTACCACTTGAACTGTACACTTGCCATGTTTGTATTGAATGAAGAACGTTTATGTCTTATGGATGTCTAAGTTGAACATATCGATGATAAAAAACCAACCAATTGTCTCCTTTTGTAACCGAAAATGTTCCAGATTTATGAGTTTTAGAATCTGAAAAGATTATGAGCAAAATTCTCCATTGTCCTAAATGTCATCTATGGTAATATTGATCAACTCCTTCCTTCTGAGGGCACCAGCTACTCCAATAATTAACACTACCTAAAATAATATCTTATTACAACAGATTGAAAAAAACTGAAATTTGTATTATCTTTAGAAGTAAAAATGTGTCATCAGGGGCGTTAAGTAAAAAAGCATTAATTTGTTCTCTGGTAAATACTTCAGATTTCTTTGCCTAGTATCCTACAGATTCTCTTCTTAAAAAGGTAATTAGTTTCTGAAACTTCGAAATATTTACATTTTTTTCCAATGACAGAGTGCTTCTGAGTATTGAGTAAATTGACCATATCGATGAAAATTTCAACGTTTTATCCTTTTCGGCGAAATAGGCGAGTAGTCCTACACTTTCGTATAAACATTCACCTTTTTTTGACATCACCAGTTTACGTAAAGAAGTTTTTCCTTCTTATAACGTTTTTTCAATTTACGTGGAAAGAGGTTGGAATTCACACTTTCAGCGGCTGCAACAATTTCTGCAGGAACATCTTCGTCAGAATTCATCACTTCCTCAAAAGCAGCAGATACAAGACAAAACGCGTCAGTTTAGCAAAACAATTTGTTTTGTTTTTTAGTCATGACAACCGTTTGAGCAGTACTTGATCTTTATTATTTTAAATAAAATCTGACAGGCGGCAAATTTAAAATTTTGGAAAGACTTTAAGGGAAAAAACTTCACAACCGTAGAAAAAAATGGTATGTAACACACATGTGGCAAGCTTCATTGCAAAACTAGTATGTAAGAACACTCGCTCCGCTCGTGTTCCTATATTCATACATAGTTTTGCAATGAAGCCCTTGCCACAGTTGTATAACAATGTACTCTTGTCACATTCAAGTATCTTTCTAGTAAAAATTTTAAATAAATTTCTTAACTACTAGTATATATCCAAATTTAGTAGTAGTTATTGTCTATTATTTAACCCAAATACAAACAATTTACTAGTCAGACTTCTCGACTAAAACCAAGACTACGTTCGCTGCAAACTTAGACGTTCCTTGAATTTCAATTCTGTGTAAGAGGATTTCAGGCTTTCACACACATCAACATAAAGAGGATTAGTTTTCTTTGTTTTGTCGAATCTTAAACGATAGAAAATAAAGTTAATGTTGCAAGCTCGAGCTTTTGTTAGTGGTTTATTTAAAAGATTGTTTCTTTACTCCATGCATTAGTGAACAATTCAACAAATGTGCGATTTTTAAAAGTAAACATCTCTTGTGTAATGTATTTAATTACTATAAGATTCTTTCACACTTTTTTTACAATTGTTAACTTAGCTTTGTTAACAGCTCTATTCACTCTTAAGATGTAGAAAAAATAAAGGGTAGACAACATTGATGAATATAATTCTACATATCGTGAACAAACTTTACACCGACGTCGACGTTGTGGGCGTCGCGGTGACAAAACATAATATTTTGACTGGTTAACATTTGGTTAGTGCTTATTTACGTTACATTTTAAGCTATTTCTACGGATAACATTGATGTAAGTTCCAATAACTGATTCTGAGATAATCTTCCTTAACAATCAGGTTTTATATTTTGAAAACACCGTTCAGTATGAGTATTATATCGGGATATCAAGAAATATTGTCAATATCAAAACTACGTTTCCACCCCTCCAAGTTTTATTTTTAAGAAATTTAAGTAAGATGCAAAACATAAATCACAATTCGGTTAAAAGGCACTCCGACACAATAGAGACGTCCCACTATATTAAAAGTTGGATTTCTTTTTATTGTATATGATTCTACACTATTTATGTAATCAGTATCCATAAATGGTTGAATTTTCAAAACAATTTTAATTACAAAATTTTTTTATAAAAGTTTGGATTACTTTAAAATTGCCGCCAGTTAATCAATCAATGAAATAATGAGTCCTGTGATATAGCCGAACCTGTGTTGCCATTCTTCTTTATTTAAGTATTGTTTTGGTAGCTGAAAACTATTTGAGAATATTTGTGATTTTAGTCCATAAATAGTCGGTATGATCGGATAATAAATAGAAGACGGTTAATTTCACTTGTCGACGTTTCGATTCTTCTTCAGGACTTGGTGACATAAAAACAACAGAGTGATAATAATATCACTTAAGTGATATGGTGATATTCAAATCGAAATTTATTTTCAATAATTATTACATTCTGAATGTTTACATTGCTTATTATAACTGTTGTTTTTATCATTATGACAGTTTCATCTGTGATATGTGATTATCTGAGGTTTGTTTCACTTAAGTCCTGAGATTAAAAAATTAATCCAATATTTACATACGGATACTACTGTTCTATCTGCTTATTATTTGTGATTTTGAACGATTTCGCGAATTTGCACATTATTTTTGTGTTATATCAAACATTTTTAAAACTATTTTAATTTGGATAGAAAATAAAAGGTAAGTATTTACGTATTCTTGAACTTAACGCATACACTATTGGAAAAAATTTAATTAGAAAGCCTGCTTTGCGTGTGTGTATAAAGAATAAAAATAGCAAAATCATGTATGCAACAGAAAAACTGTGCATCACTGTTGTTGTTTTTTGTGGGTTCTCTAGTTTATTTGTGATAGCTTATTAGGTACTATATTCTTTTTATATTAATTTGTACAAATAACTTTATTATTATTTTTACTACTATTATTTTCATTTTCGGATTATCCGATGCCGGACAGTCCTCCCGTTTCCTTCGACGCCTCACAGGAGTCGTGCCAGCACATTAACTACAACCACTCCCCACTTCCCGCAGGGTTAGTGACTGTAGATACCAGACGGAGAGAACCCAGATTGATCGCTTCCTGCATTTGATCTGCCAACCATTCAGCTGATTTTTAGCAGGCCGGTATGATCTTCAGTTCCGAGAGCAGCGTAGGCTTCATCCCTCCGAGTACACCGATAATTAGGACGATCATTTTGACTGAGTAGCCTGGGTACAGCACTTGGAGCTCGTACCGGAGATCGCGGTATGTGGTCCGTTTCTCCTCCTCCCTCAAGGTGATGTTTTTCTCCGCAGGTGCCGAGAACTCGATGGCATACATCACCTTCAGTTGATGGGCGAGAAGGACTATATCAGGCTTGTTGGCTTGGATTAGCCTGACCGTCGGGACCGAGTAGTTCCAGTAAATCCGGCATTTCTCATTTTCGACAACGGACTCAATATCTCCGGTGATGTAAGGCAGCACTGGTGTCTGGTCTACTCCGTACGAGTGCCTTAGATGGCAGTATAGCACTCGTAACGCTGCGTTATGTCGGTGGATGTACGCCGAAATCGCTAATATGGGGCATGCAGAGAATAAGTGCGTGAGCGATTTTGGCGCCTGACGGCAGGTCCTGCAGTTAATGTCAGGAGCTTCTACACGCCACACATGGCTACGGCAGACCAAGGTGTTGATTATACCATCTTGGCATGCCATAATAAATCCTTCGGTCTCTGACTTAAGCCCGGTTGACCTTAAAAAGGTCTTCTTATAGAAGACGCCATGCTGTGGTTTATCGACATGCTGCCGAAACAGTTTTTCCTGTTCAGCAGCTCTGATTCGGGCTTTCAGACGATTTGGCTTGGAGTTCGATGACCGACTCTACATCAGCACCTCGCCGGCCTCCTTGCCTGATGTCAAATGCGAGACCGAGTTCATCTGCGGCTCTTTTTGCTGCCTTGAACAATCCTGCTCCCACTCATACAGTTTCGTGATGTATTACAAACTGCTACTCTGCCATGCGTACACTTCAGGCTCAAGAGTCTTTGGCCCCCCGTAGTTATTGGATATTATATCATACTTCTTTAATTTTTACCTCCTCTTGAGTGTCGCAAGACTAAAACAGGAAGAAGCTAGGTTAAAAATGTAGAAAATCGAACATTTTCTTAGAAGAAATGAAGGTAGCAAACTGTATTTTAAAATTCGACAAGTTTCGTTAACTAAAATAGTATATTTTGAGGATGGAGATTAAAAGTGAATAATAAGTAATAAATGGGCTTTTACTTCAAAGGAAAAAACTGATATGGAACTGGTGTACGGTGAAGTGCTAGGTAAGAGTGTCGCAGCTCGGAGACTCTTCTCTGCACGTCGCTATCTTAATCACCAAAAATGTCGTAGTGTAGTGCAGAATTTTCGAGATCTTGGAAGAACATTTGAGTTGATGTCTTTGTAATGACGCAATGATGTCAACTAAGGAAAAAGTATTTAAGGCCGTCGAGCAAAATTCCTCAGTAAGTAGAAGAAAGCTATCATTGGAGTTGTAAATCCACAGGCCACAGTATAGCGAATACTACGGGAGCTTACATGTTCAATCTGGGCGAACTCTGCATCCGGAGGATCCCCCAAGGTGCCTTTGCTGCTGCAAAGAATTGTTGACCATCCAACTTTCCTTTCTCGTACCTTTTGCTATACGCCGGAATATGTGGTTCCTCTTAGATGGTGTCCCACACACAATGCTCGTAACGTATTAGACTGACTTATTGATAATTTCCAGAAGTGGTTTGGAATAAAGGGGCCAATAGCATATCCTGTCCGATTGCCAGACTTAACTCGTGGTTTTTATTTATGGGGGCACATGAAACAACTGGTTCAATCAACATCAATCAGTACGATCGAGGAACTACAAACCTGAATGCAAAATGCTATGGATTGCATTCGCCAAAATATTGATGTTTTAGAAAAGTCTGACAGTCTGTTGCTAAAAGGGCCAGAGCTCGCGTAGAAAATCAGGGAAAGCATTTTGAACATTCTTTACTTTAACTTTATCACACAGTCCCATACAACTGCCAAACAGACTTTTTTCTATTTATATCGGTCCTAATGACACTTGCTTCCCGATTGACAGCCTTTCTGTCGGAGAAAGCAAACATACTATATATCTAGTGCACTAGCATTTGTACAAAGATAATGGCAACCGAAGATTAGCTTATTATGACTGGTTACTTCACAACAATACCGCTAACCCAAATTTTGTTTCTTTGATATTGTTTTCTGATGAGTCGAGATTCACCAACAATGGTATGTTCAATAAACAAAACAATAGATATTGGGCACAGGAAAGTCAACATTTAATGAGGCAAGGTAATTTTCAGAAAAGATTTGGAGTAAATGTGTTGGCTGGGGTGATTGGAACAAGAATTATTGGACCTGTTTTCTTTCAAAGACCTTTGACAGGGAAGAGATATTTAGAATTCCTACAAAATGATATCGAAGAAATGTTAATGGATTTATCACCTGCCACCACCTACCACAAACGTATTTTCAACAAGATGGGGCTCCACCTCATAATCCCGCTCAAGTTAAGGCCCATTTGTAACATATGGACCTGTACCTTGGCCTGTTTGCTCACCAGATCTAAACATTTGTGATTTTTTTTGTGTAGAATTATGTGAAAGAATGAGTTTTTTTTACATCCCCTCAAACACTTGAAATTTTACAAAATCGTAATCGCGAAGTTTTTGTAAGTATAACTCCTGTTATGTTGCGGAATGTTATGCGAAACACAATTGACCGAGTCAGAAAATGCCAAGAAGAAGGGGGGATGCACTTTGAATATTTACTACCTTTTTAATTAATCTTTCAATATGTTTTTTATTGCTAAAATAAATTATTTCAGACAGCACACTTTTTTATTTGCAGCGTTGTTTTGTTGACAAAATGAATGTTTTGAATTTATTTTTATTCAACTTCCACGGCAACTTACTTGATAATCGTATTTTCTCGATATTTTAATTAGTATCCACTAAAGAACTTGTGTATTTGGGTTAATATGAAATCGATTTTCGATTTGAACGTATCAATGGATTGTTCGTGAAAATTGGTATTTAACTACTTGGTATCTAAAAGATATTGCCTTTTGAAAAAGTTGACATAATTACAAATTAGTGATTTCAGAAATTTTGGTTGATCGTAGGTACTAAACCAATTCGAAAAATCTTTCGTCTACATTTTTCTCTTATCGTTTTGGTCCATTTGCTTGATTTAAGTGCATTCATTGTGCTCTAGATGCAAAAATAAAAACAGCCCTAAAAAATCAAGTACCTCAAAAATTTATTTAAAACTATGCAATCGTACTTAAAATCATCTCCGAAATCCAAAAAATGTAAGAACATATATGGTGTTCCATTTAAAATGCCAAAGTTAGGGTCATTTCCGGGGAAACCGGACGTGATGTAAAAGTGTCAAATAATGAAAAATAGGTCGTTTATGGTATATATTACCGCTGCCAAGTTTAAGACTTACGTCGTGAAAACTCTGGAAACTATCGCTTGTCTAATTATTACGTTGACACCTGGTATGTACAGACCAAATAGCTCAAATTTAACAGCCACGAATGCAGAGTTTCTTCTTAGGTTTATTTCGAAATCACCCTGTATTTAACTAATGTGTTTTCATAGCGACGTTTTATTTATATTTTAATAGGGAGTTAACTTAACGAATGTTGGTTAAAACTAATATATCATTTTAAAAGAGTTAATATTTCATTAATACTACATTCTATTCTTGACTGCTAATTTAAATTCTTACAGTACCTTTTAAATTTGTAAGAAAATTAACAGCCGTATATATTTTATTTTGTCTTAAGACAATGCGCTACAGTTGTAATTAAAACAATTTAGAAAGATTAATTATACACTTATAAATCGTGAGTTTAGATCTTGCTAATGAGACTTAAATGTATCAAATTCAGTTATCCTACATTTCTATAATTTACGCTCCTGAAACGAAATGAAATAGGCTTACGATCTGAAATGTCTGAAACTTGTTTATTCATTACTGTCGTTATTGTCTCAGGTTGACGCGTTAGTTGTTTCAATTTCGGGTTTCTTTACAAAATTACACCCTCAATGATATTCTAGACAGTATTCGAAATAAAAATAAATTGGTACTGATTATACAGTATGTGTATTGAAGTATTAGACATTGTACATTGAAGTAAGACTAAAAATTGGCAGCGTATCGAGGTCACTGTGCACTGTTGACCGCAGATGGAAAATGAATTCTCTTCTAACTTAATGGTTACGCTGACGAGCGACAGCTTGCCTACTTCTGGTCTACATTGTAACGTTGCCATTTAAAAGACCCATGTCTAATGATTAGAGTTGGCACATTGGTCCGCAAGTCATGGGTGGTGCCAGGTAGAGAAATACCCAAGTACGTAAGCGTGACATGTTTACAATTTTAGCAAAGACTAACAGTTGATTTTAGTCTATTGTTATGCCACGTGGTGTGCACATGTAATTTATTCCTCTCCGTTGTATTGTTGATAATTTTCTTTGTTGTATTTTATTTTTGATATTAATTCAATAATAAAGTATGTCAGACCTGCCCAAGGGTAAAAAACGGCCATACGCTGATAATTTCCAATTCCAATTTAATCAACTTTATTTCATATTTGATATAAATTTGTAATTAAGGTTAATTTTTATTTTATTTATTTCATATACAAATATATAAAAACAAACAAACAATATAACATGAGGGACAAAGTTGACAAAAAATGGTATCCAGCCAGAATGACAATACTATCCACTGCTGGGCCCTCCTGGTTGCCGGTGTTGTAGCAGCTCATGTCATTTTTCACTTTTTATCATTCTGCATGGGGGTATTTTTCTGCATAGAAACAAACAATGAATTTAATTCATAAAACAAAAAAAAATAATAATTAAAAAAGTCAGTTTACAGAAAACATGTGGGTGATTGTATATACACAGGAAAAATTCCAAAAAACCTGCTCAAAAAATGATTTTTTTATTTTGAAAATAAAACTTGACTTTACGTCCGCGATGGGGTTTGGAGTAGGGAAGACGTGTAAGGTGTTCGAAACAGAGCTGATGTGCTGGGATAAACATGATTGTAAATGTCACGTAAATTCTGTGCAATATAAAACTAAAAAAGAAGGCGTGCCTTTGACAACAGTTTATGTTCCATTTACTGACATTGATATATTTTTGTGCGATTTTACGCGGAATGTATTATACACAAAGATTAATTTTTCCCTGTAAATTCAAAAATAAAAAAGTTTTTCCACTTATAAATTAAATACAGGGATACATTATACATTAAATAATAATTAAACGTAAGCCTTTCAAAATGTCTCTAACCAAACCTATTACATAGAACCCTTATAAATTTCATTCAATTTTGGTTTATAAAATTTATAATACCTACTTTATAATGTAAAGTAGGTATATCAGTTATAGTTATAAATGTAGAGTTAACACGGCCTACTGGAATCCCACTCCACAATCCACATAGACCTCAACCCCTTCTTTTCAAACTTGAAACAATTTGCATAGAAAGTATCTTTACTCATAATGAATAACTAAGATACATTTGAAGTAACTTACTTACTTTTAAGTACCTTAGTTACTTTTATAGTAACTAGTTACTTTTAAAATAAGTAAGATACCTCTTTAAGATAAAATATACTAGATACTTTCATAAAGTAACTAAGATACAATATCTAAGTTACTACAAGTATCTGATTCTCTTCTTAGTAACTTTTTTCAGGATACTCCCAGCTCTACCAGGCAGTCACCTATTCGGTAGTACCAATTATTTTTGTAAATATATGTAGTAAACGTTTGAATCTTATTTGCTTATAAAATCTAGTAGTATTAGTTTCTGTAACTTATCCTTACTTAATATATATGATCACCTTGCTTACATTATCACAACCTCTTACTTGATTCATTAGTTTTCTTTCATGATAATATTTACACTGCAAAATAATATTTTTTATTTCTTTGTCTCTTCTGTGAGAAATGTCCAATAAAAATAGAATAACATTGAAATTGTTTTTAAAACAGGTATAAACAACAAATTTGGTTGTAAACCAAGGATCATTTTCAGCCGGTAAGTATTTCTATGAAACGGAAAATCATGAAAACAGACATACAGTTTCTTCACTACAGCTGTCCAGCCCCTTTCATACCACTGATAGAGTAAAGTGGTGTTCTTATATTTTAAAACAGAAACTGGCCTCGAGACCGTATTTCGTAACTAAGTCAGAAAGAAAAACACACAATAGTACAAATCAACACGTAAATTACTATTCATGTTGAGTAGCTTGATAATGGTAACAGTTAAACCCACATATCTTTATGTCAGTGTTTTTATCTTTAAGGGTACTATGCAAATATATAATAATATATACGGTGCTCCATTCAAACACAAGTTTGCATTGTCACTTTTTTAGAGAAGCTGCTGATATGTTAGTGATTATTTTTTAAATGATGGGAGCGAGCATTTTTCTTCGACAAGGTAGATCAATTTTATTGTTAATTATTATTTTTGTATATCTACTGTAATAGAATTATAAATGCATTTTTTTTACTGTAACATGCTACAATCAATGTACACATATGTAAATAATTTTATTACAATATACTCTGAATAAATTTTCTGCAGGTTAGTATATTATTTTAAGAAGGAAAGCAAGTGAAATTACGTAACGTATACGCAATACTGGTTTTCCAGTTCCAAATCCATCAATTTCTGGTATAAATGACATGACACTTAATTTCTAATATGTTCCCTACAAATCCTTTTACTTTCCAAACGAACAGAATTGCGCTACGTAAGAATCCAGCTCCTTCAACTCTAATAAAAAATTACTATCAATCAGATTATGGCACCCTATTCCAATTCGACGCTATCCGCAAGGGATTTTGATGTATCGTTCAGCGGAACAAAGGGGTAAGATTGCGGCCATATGCGTGGCAGAAGTTCAATAGTATTTATACTATTTTGATAAATACAGAGTTCGAAGAATATAAAAGAGTAGGTAATAAATAAGGATAGAGAAATTGTATAAAGGTTATAATAAGTCCAACACGTGAACAAAGAAAGAAAATGAAAATATTATATATGAAACTATACATTGTTCACCAAGTCTAAATAGTAAATTAAAATGTGAACATTACATAATGGGATTACTTCGCATGTGCTCGTTTTGCGTAAAGTATCGTGAATGTGTGAGGAACAAAAGTCCGAAACATATGCATCCACGGTTATGCATCCCTTATGCGGGTCTCACCTTTTAAATATCTTACCTTCTTTATACCTTCCCGCAGTAACATTTCCATCTTCTGTTATATACATCCTTGGATAAGAAATTTATCCGTTATACATCTTGCCTTGTTTATTTCTTCCCTCAATAACATCTCAATCTTCTGTTATAAACAAATATATTGGATTTGTTAGAACTTTATACAGGGTGTCCCAACCAAAAGTAGGCACCCTGAATAACTTTGGATAAAAATTTTTGGAAAAATTGGTGAAACACGGCGACCTTGTTTCAAGGGACACATATTTTAATGCAATACTTGTATACCTATCATCATCCCTATACCCTACCCGGGCACACCCTCAAAAAAATTCAAATGGCAAGGGGGGTCGAGTGATACATCTTTTGAAAGGTCTTTCAATTCCATACATAACTGTGTATTTTTTTTAACTTTTATCGATTTGTTCTTAAGCAAAATAATTTTATTTTTGATGATTACACACAATCGAAATCGTTTAAAAAATCTAAAATACACGGCACTGGTTATTGGAATTTATAAAAAAAACTACATTTTTTAGTGTTCTCAAATCAACACGAGTTTTTTCGACAAAAAACACATTCCTTGTCCGTTTAGTTTTAGAATAATAAAATACTCATAAGTAGTTGATAGTCCTTGAACATTAATTTGTTCACAACCAATTTTAAATCGAGATACATTTTACCAGAGTGAGTTCTTAAAATAGTTTATACCCTTCAGGAGAGAATAGAAATTGTCAGCATTTATTTTAAAAACGATAATTGTGCTAGAGCTACGGAAGGCATATTTAATAGAGATCACCCAGATAGAAGGGTTGGTTCTCAGTATGTTTTACAATTATTGACAAAATTAATGGAAACAGGTTCTGTATGAAACAAAAAGCATGAACCTCAGCGACCGATTAGGAATGAAGCAGTCGAGGTGTCAGTTCTTGGTCATTAGAAGATGAATAATACTCAGTCGATCAGTAAAGTAGCTGAGGCTTCCGGTGTATTACGAAGCAGTTTTCATCGAATTGTAAAGGCCCACAAATTTCATCTATATAAATTTAAATTGGTACACGAATTAAACGAAGATGATCCCGATCGTCGACTTGAATTCTGTGAGATTTTTAGTGAACAATTAAACGGTAATGCCAATCTACTGTACAATACGTGTTTTTCTGATGAATCGACATTTCAGTTACATGGGGAGGTAAACAGGCACAATTGTAGGTATTGGAGTGAAACCAATCCACATTTGTTCATGGAAACTCATACCCAAAGGCCTCAGAAGTTAAATGTTTGAGCTCGCATCTTAGGGGATCACATAATCATTGGGCCCGACGCCCAATGATTACTCAAATCCTCGAAGAAGACGAACTGTTTTTTCAACAGGATGGGGCACCCCCACATTTTACTATAGCAGTCCGTCAATTTTTGGATAATCGGTTTCCTGAGCGATAGATTGGAAGAAGAGGTCCTGTGGAGTGGCCCGCTAGGTCACCTGATTTAACTCCCTTGGAATTATTTCTGTGGGGACATTTGAAATCGAAGGTATTTGTAACAAAACCTGCATCTCTGGAAGAGTTACGTGAAAGAATTGTTCGAGAATGCCGTTTGTTGACTCTAGATGTGTTCAGAAATGTTCGTACAGAATTTCAAGACAGATTATACTACTGTATGGAAGTCGGTGGGGGTCGTTTTGAACAATACATATGATAATTTTAACTGCTAAACAATTATTTCTCAGGAACGAATCGATAAAAGTTTAAAAAAATACACAGTTATGTAGAAAATTGAAAGACCTTTCAAAAGATGTATCACTCGACCCCCTTTGCCATTTGAATTTTTTGAGGGGGTGGCCGTGTAGGGTAGAGAGATGATGATAGGTATACAAGTATTACATTAAAATATGTCCCCCTTGGAAACAAGGTCGGAGTGTTTCACAAAGTTTTCAAAAAAATTTTATCTCCAAAGTTATTCAGGGTGCCTACTTTTGGTTGGGACACCCTGTATAATGTAGGCTGTATATAAAACTAATGAAGTTTATTGCAAATTCTTTCCTCGGTAAAAGTTCAATAGAATACATTTTACTAGGTAGTGGTTTAAAAGGAACTATGTACAATTGTGGACAATAAAAAATGACAGATTTTTCATAAAAATTAATTGTGTATTGGGATTATTACTGTTAATAGACTACATATAATATTGATACGGCAAGACTGTCATGCATTTAAAAAAGTAATTTTTACATTACACATCTGTCCCATTGTTTATTCACCGCAACTGTACCTATCTGTAGAGTAGGCAAAAATACGCCTCAGGACATAGGCGTACGCATCATAATAAGTGTAATAAAAGAAATTAGCTAGTCATAAAAACAATAAACTGTTACAATTTATAACAATGTACGCAAAACTTACCCTCTTAACTAACTTTGTTATCACAAACTGGAAAACATCTGTAAAAACTTTGCAGCATCATGTATGCTGTGAAATGCGCGAAGACGTTTACGTGATTTAAGAAATACTTTTTTGTACTTGCTATTAATGCATCTACCTCTGGAAAACCTTGTCGAATAGTTTCTGCCACATGGTGTAAAGCATGCACTTTACACGTAACATGTACCAACCTACAACCGTGTTCTTGAAGAGAACTGCCTACCGAACGCATTGTCGCAGCACCATCGGTCACAAACATGAACACGACATTTTGCCAGGTCAATTTTTTTTAACGTCTAAAGCACCACCCGCGTAATTGTTTGGCCAGTACACTCAGTTATCCTTTTGCTAGCTGGTAACAATAGAAGTGTCGGTTTAAGAGGGATCGGTATACGTTCTATAACATTTAAAATAGAATTTTTTTACAATCTGTCGTCTCGTCAACACATAACCATAGCCGTGTATTTTTTAGTACACATTTGACCTTATTTACAATGTCTTCGCTTACAGTTGGTACATAGTTACGCAACGCAATGCGCTTAGTAACGTCACCTTGGGATTGTATCTATTCCAGAACCTAAAATGGTTGTTCATCGAGTATGTCGCAGCGGATTATCACAGGCAATCAGCAATAAGATTAAATCGAACATAAACTGTGGTGTCGAAGGCACGCTATTTTTTAAAATTTTATGTTGCACAGAATTTAAGTGACGTTTACAATCACGTCTGTCTCGCACACCTTACAAATTATTGTAGCACCATTGTAGAATCGGGAATTTACACCTTACAATACGTAGACACGCCTTCCCTACTCCAAACCCCACCGCGGCTGTAAAGCCAACTTTTATTTTCAAAATAAAAAAATCATTATTTTGAGCAGGTTTTTTGGAATTTTCCTGTGTACATACAATCACCCACATATTTTCTGTAAACTGACTTTTTTAATTATTAATTTTGATTTATATTTTATGAATTATAATGCATTGTTTCTGTGCAGGAAAATGCCTCCATACACAATGATAAAAGGTGAAAAATTACATGAGCTGCCACAACACCAGCAACCAGGAGGGCCCAGCCGTACCTGGACGGTATTGTCGTCCTGGCTGGATACCATTTTTTGCCAAGTATGTCCCTCATTTTATATTGTTTGTTTGTTTTTATACATTCATATATGAAATAAATAAAATAAAAAGGCCTTAATTACAAATGTTTATAAAACAGGAAATAAAGCTGTAAAATTGGAATTGGAATTGGCAATTCACTGATAAATTTATTGACTTTGTCAGCGTATGACCGTATTTTATGCTTGGGTAGGTTTGACACACTTCATTATTAAATTAATATCAAGAATAAAATACAACAAAAAAAATTATCAACAATACAACTGAGAGGAACAAATTACGTTGTACACACCACGTGGCATAACAACAGACTAAAATCACATAAAATCTTTGCTAAAATGATAAATAAGTCTCCCTTACGTATTTGGGTATTTCTCTACCTGGCACCGCCTATGACTTGCGTACCGATATGCCATCTCTACTTATCTGTGATAAGTTCTTGTAAAAGTAATAAAACAGTTACTAGTATTTGCTAGTTAAAAATATTCTATTGCAAAAAAACTTAGATTAGATTATTATGTATTAAACACTCATTAATATCGAGGT
Organism: Rhamnusium bicolor; assembly: GCA_029963845.1. Taxonomy (NCBI): domain Eukaryota; kingdom Metazoa; phylum Arthropoda; class Insecta; order Coleoptera; family Cerambycidae; genus Rhamnusium; species Rhamnusium bicolor. The sequence continues at coordinate 14,658 of JANEYF010004753.1, read as the reverse complement.
CAGAGTTCAGAATTATTATTAAATTAGATTTGCATTTTTTAAAAATTTCTCAGAATAATTTTATGTCTATCTCTTATTGCACTTTATGTATTCATATCATATGACTACACAAACAACATGGATTTCATTTAAAGTAAGGAATGCGAATTAATCTTTAAACAATCCGCTTAAATGAAATTTCTGGCATAGAGTTTTCCGGCATTTGAATCGAATATTCCGCATCACTGCATTTAGGATCAAGATAAAATAAATCCGGTAACCCACCCTCATATAATCTGGCAGTCAGTCGCGTCAAATATAAACACATTTTATATTTCTAAAAATAAAAATAATTGAAAATCCTCAATAGGCTCTGATAAAATAACTTACGCTTCTGATAATAAAGAAAAACTGCCTAGATTTTCCCTCAATCGATATTCCCTTGTTCAGAACAATTTGAAGTTATTGGGTACCCCAACTCAAAGCCCTCGAGATTAGATTGCTAGAATGCTCGTCCACTTAGGATGCCTTGAATTTTCTTTGTAGATCAAGTTGTTCGATAATTTGATGATAAGTTGACCGTGATAATTTATAATTGCTGAATGTAAGGTGTAAATGTAAATCCTAATATGTGATATTTACTACGTAGGCACGTATGCATCAGAGAAAATTTGTTTTGCAGTTTTTATTGTCTCATCCCTTAAAATTGTTTCATTTGCTAAAAAAAGAATTCCACTAAATTTAGTAGTATAAATTAAATATAAGTGCGTAAACCACAAGTAAACTTTTTATTGATAAATTTGTCGGCAAAAGAAATACAGTTCTTATAATTGCTGTTTTATACGGGGTGTTTCAGACGTGTGTGACATAATGCTAAGGATGGTAGAGCACATAGCTTGGTTCAAAACATCCCAAACTTATTCTTAAATGTTAACTGCTTTTCAGACACAGGGTGTTTTATGGTTTTTTACTAAAACTGTAGTTAGCCATATCTTTGGAAACGCTGTAAATATTTGGACAAAATTTGGTCCACTATCGTTTTAGTCAAAAATTATAAAATAGAATAAGGGCTGATCTTTCCATCTCCCAATAAATCTATTTGAATAACAAGTTCCCTGGAAACAATTATACACAAGGAATCTATCTACCAAATAAATTTAATAGGAGCCCTTACTGTGCTTTATCTCTCATTACACTGTTACTTTAAAACACCCTGTTTATTTTTATTAGTACACATGCTATTATATTTTATTACCCGTAAATTCCCCTTTATAATCGTCATTATGATGTAGATAGGCTAAGGCCATTTAACCTGCTTGTAATTAAAACCAAAAGGTATAGAGTAGGGGTAAGTTTCCTAGAAAAGCATAATAGATTTATGAATACCCATTTAGTTTCCGCTTATGCTTGAAGCAATACTGAGAGTCACCGTCAGAAAGACGATTAAACCGACCTGATAAAAATGACTGGCTGACAGCTAAAAAGGTTATCATACTACCGGCAATTGAGTGGGCCATCAAATCCTTCCAACCATTCAAATCGCCAGAAGAAAACGGAGTTTTTCTAGCTCTACTACAAAACGGACTGGAAACATTGCTCCCATTCCTCATTAAATTATTCAGAGCTAGTCTGGTATGGAACTATATCCCATTCGGTTGGTCGGAGGTTAAGGTAGTATATATATATATACTAAAAATGGTTAGGAAACAACCAAGATTAGACCAATTACCCTGACATCTTTTCTGTTGAAAGGCCTGGAGAAGGTGCTGGACGGATATATCAGGAGGGACATCCTGAACCATCACCCCCCTCAATACCAATCAGTATGCCTATCAGACAGGGAAATCAACAGAACTAGCACTCAGCAACCTAGTCAAGACCACCGAATCCCTTTAAATGAAGGAAATTGCGATGGGAGCTTTTCTCGACATTGAGGGAGCATGTAATAATGCACTGCCCGACTCCTTATATGCAGCATTAGACGCCAGAGAAATTGAGCCGCCTATAGTAGACTAGATTCATGCTATGCTATCAAACAGAACTATAACGACGTCTCTATAGGAAGAAATAGTCAGCTTTAGAGCCACAAGAGGATGCCAGCAGGGTAGGGTTCTTTTCTCCATTTTGTGGTCACTTCTTGTGGACGACTTACTGGCTATTCTCACACTGTGGGAGGTTAAGGTTCTAGCATATATAGATGATCTAGTCATACTAGTCAGAGGAAACTCTGAAAGAGTAATATCTAGTACCCTTCAAGAGACACTGGATGCAGTGGGTAACTGGTGTGACAGGGAACAGATGTCTGTGAACCCTCAAAAAACAGCAATAGTACCATTCACCCGGAAAAGGAAGCTGGAGGACTTAAGATCGCCCTCCTTAACGGGTGAAACTATTCCATTTGCGGAGGAGGTGAAATATCTAGGAATCACTCTAGATAAATCAGTTAATTGGAACTACCGTCTGGAACAGGTAATCCACAATGCAAAACTATCCTTATGGATATGTCGTCGTATTTGTGGTAAATCTTGGGGCATGGGTCCCCAAGAAATTTACTGGATCTGTGTCATGATAATAGACCAGTGATAACATACGGATCCACTGTTTGGTGGCCGAAAGGATCACAATGGACTGCCAAAGCCAAACTCTCTGGATTACAGAGATTAGCATGCATGACCGTAATGGGGGCAATTAGCACCACACAATCAGCTGCAACGGACTTACTGGACTTACCCCTCTGCCTATATATTTGGAGAGAGGCCAGGTGGGCAACATATAGACTGCAACAAGCGGTTATTAATATGTCGTAGACTAGTATCATGGAGCTGGATGACAGAGAGTCATAGCATCCTAGGAATGCCCTCGAATACTATGTCTATCATGACCAACTACGAGCTGACCTTCAACATCCTTTTTTCGAAAAGAGATGAGTGGAATCGGAATAAAACCGACCTACTGAGGGAAGACACTTGCTAGTTTATAGACGGCTCCAAAACTCCCGAGGGAACAGTAGCCGGAGTACAAAGTTACAGATCAAAGGTGCGCATAGCCTCAAGCCTAGGTACTAATGCAACTATTTTTAAGGCCGAGGTTCATGCCATTGAACTGTGTGTACGAAGGCTGGAATATATGCATCTTACACGCCGATCAATTAAATTTTTTTTCAGATGCCCAAGCAGCTATAAAAGCTCTTGGCACCTAGCGCTGTAACTCCAAAATGGTATTTCACTGTCAGAAGGCTCTAAATCATTTGAGCAAAAACAACAAAGTCTTTTTTTGCGGCCGCCCCCCCCGGGGGGGGGGGAGGGAGAGGGGGGGCGCCCCCCCGGGGGGGGAGGGGGGGGGGGGCGAGGCCCCCCCCCCCCCCCGCCCCGCCGCGACCATCCCCGAAGGAGCAGGGAGGGGCCCCCCCCCCGGGGGCCAAAGGGAACCCCCAAAAAAAAAAAAAAAAGAGGCGGGGGTTTGGCGGGGGGGGGAATAAAAAAAAAACCCACAAAAAAAAAAAAAAAAAAAAAAAAGAGAAAAAAGGGGAACAAAACCACCAACCCCCCCCCCCCCCCCCCCCCCCCCCCCCCCCCCCCCCCCCCCCCCCCCCACCCCCGGCGCCCGGGGGGGGGGGGGGGGCGCGCGGGGGGGGGGGGGGGGGGGGGAGGGCCCCCCCCCCCCCCCCGCGTGTGGAAAATTTTTTTTTTTAAAATATGGGGGGGGGGGGGGCCGGGGGCCAAAACTCCCCCCCCCTTCCCCCCAAAAATTTTTACTTTAAAAAAAAAAAAAAAAAAAAATGGGGGAAAAAAAAAAAGGGGGGGGGCCCCCCGGGCCCGCCAAAGGGGGGGGGGGGGGAAAAAAAAAGGCCCCACGGACAATAAACTAACCTAACTAATATTGAGAGTTGTGTGTTATATTTTTGGTGATTTAGGTCTATACATTTTATTCAACCATGTCATCTACTCGCAGTTTGAGAAAAGAGAGTTCAGTGTATTTGAAACACAGATTATTGAAAGCAAGCTTGCTGCCAAGCAACACATTTTAAGTGTACTCTTTTTTAATATGTGGAGTGAAATTGAATATTCGAAAAAGCGCAAAACTAGTAATAATCGAAATTATTGTTTTCTAGAACAAGATGAGTAGCCCAACACGTAACATGCAACACTGCTTTAAAAAACTAGATTGCCGGTATGGAGAATTAGGAGCTTTGCAAAAAAGTTCTTATAAAGCAAGTGAAACTGATAAACTGAAAGAAACATATTTTGTTGATAAATTAGACGATTTGTTTAGCACTGCTCATGCGAACTCCCCTGAAATGATCAAGGTATAGGAAGACAAACAGTTTGTGCTGAGTCATAGGACAAAGGGGAGACCAGATTGCATATATGGTATCGATACAAAGTTAACTGAACAGGAAAAAAAAACGGTAGAGCAAACCCAGAAGAATCTTGTATATGGCCAAATTAGACACCTTCGAGTCATCAAGTAGCAGCTCGCAAGCAACCTCCCTCTGTGAACAAGAATTAGATGCCAGAATAAGTGAACCCGCAAAACCAAAGAAGAAAAGACTAGCAGGAACATAAAACATAATCCAAAAAGATAGTTGTGGCTTTCGAAAAGTAGTGTAAAGTCCACGTAGTCCACATAATAACAACTATCGCTGAAGCATTAGGGCATCATGTGCTTTTCTTGTCTATAAGCAGAATTATTTAATGCTGTAAATAGATGCGGAAAGAAAGAGCTGACAAAGTAATGAAACGTTTTAAAGAATTTTATTTGCTGATTTACCTGGCACTACGAAACACGCAGACTCGCGATAATAATTGCAAGTGGAGATACAGAACAAATACCAGAAATACTAGTTTTAGGTAAATCAACAGGGAGAGAGCAAGCAACTAAAGTTTATGAAACACAATTTTGATTCAATCGATGTGGGTACGGCGGAAATTTCCCTAATTTAAGAACGACAACATACGTAGTACACACCTCGATTGGACCAAAATTGTCAGTCTATATAATAATGAGATTTCAATGGATGCTAAAAAGGGTATGGTTAAGATCCAATCGAGATGGGTACGGTGGAAATTCCCTAGTTTAAAAACTCCGTACGCACCTCGATTAGATCAAAATTGTCAGTCCTTAAAATTATGAGATTTAAATAGATGCTAAAAAGGATGTGGGCTTTAGCAAAAGATAACTCATTTGAAAAGGTGAATAAATACTTTAAACTTAATATTTAATAATAGCAGTAAGATTTATGAGATACACAGTAAAGAGATATGTGATATTATTTCTTCGGGCACAAATTTTTTTGAGAATTTGAGGTTTCTACAGAATTTCTTAATGGCGATCCATAAACCTTAGAGAATATATAGCAAATGCCAGTCTATTCAGCAAAGTGATTTTCTTAAATTTCAAATAATTCATTTTAATAATAATTCTGAGGACATGTTACATCTATATTTTCAAGGATACACTACTATACATCTCTAAAACCTCCGTTTCTTTGAGAAAACAATTTTTACAATTAAACTAAAATCATCTCTTGTGATGAACGACTAATCAATGACAGAGGACTCTAAGGAATATTTAAAAGCAACTTTCATGAGTTAATTTTGACTTCCCTAACATTTATCGTGGATTATATTCGATTTTTGTTCAACTGAATTTACTGACTGCACTAATGTACATGCCTTTTAACTTGCACGTTTTTCTCTTAACGATGTTTGCTTTTCAAACTTAAATTACTTGAGAGGTTTGCCTCATTATTTATCTTTTACATATTTACATATCAGTTTGAGCAACTTCAATCTCAGGATACCCCGTGGCTGTTTGCACATCAACTTATATGTTGTAGTTTCAAGTTAGGAAGTTTTCTACGTTCGAGGAAGCAGTTATAATGAGATGAAATATGATCGTACTTTTGTTGAACTAAAAACGTTTCAACAGGCAAAACAAGTAAAAAGATTTCTTGGTTCCAAAGTTTGTGCCATATTATGTAACGTGGTATATTATATAAATTACAGTTGACTAAAAATATCTTTTGTTTTTCTTGATTTTGTTGAAAAATCTGCTTACAAGAATGGTATTATATACAAGAAGATCTATATTTTAATAAAATATGAGTCGTATTTATCTTCGTCCTGCGTGTAAAGTAACACAATAAAAAAAAGATTAAAGAGTCAAACTATTTAGTCATATTATTAAGCGGGAAAATGAGATTTTGCAAAAAAAAATGTTTAAGATTTTACTTGTATTCTTTTACTTTCTGCAGGCTCTTGTTCACTATATTTTCTAATTCTCTGTGTATTTTTAATCTTTTTTTCTATGATCTTTTCTGTGATCCACTTTCTTTCTTTTAAATTACTGTGTTTGTTTGAACTTTGACAGACTCTCTCATGAAAATCTTTCTTTTCGATTAGATAGGTATGTCTCAGACTTTTAAATATTTATTTGAAAATTTAAGCTACTCTAAGTAAGACTAAACACATTACATGTATTATTCTTTTATGTATGGCATCTTGGTACGCAGCTGGTAACTTGACTTTTAGCATGTTTTCATAATTTGTTTTTGGTTTAGAAGTTTACTTTATTTCTTTTTCCTCTTTATTTCTTTCTGCATTTAAAAGTTCTTCTCATGTCTAATACTTATTTTTTTTTTAAATTTAAAACACGTCCACTCCATCATTTTCTCCAAAATATTATACATTATTCAAAAATGTGTTAATCTTGTATGAAATACAGTAGAAATTTAAAGAAAAAAATTTTTAATATATTACCTCAATTATTTTCGAATGATCAACATATTTTATGGTAAAATAATTTAACTGTTTTTTTTTTATAAATGAAATATTATTTCTAAACATATCAATCTGTTATAAAATAAAATAATTGTTATATTTCCAGTTTAATGAAAATTATAATACATTTTTTTTAAATTTTCAAATACAATTTGTGTATTAGTCCAGTATAGTACTGCTCTTTAAAAAGAATAGAAACCTATAATTTTCTGAACTAATCATCTGCTATGAATTTATTAGAATTTGTTTGTTCGGAAAAGACATGCTTTTTGTGATATGATCCACAGGGGCAGAAAATGTTTTCAATTTTTCACTTACAAAACAAATATAAATATTAATAAACACACCTCATAAAAACTCATGTGGTGCGTTTATTTATATACCTGTAATATATGCAACCAATATAACCAGTATCGAGGCTAAAAGGTGCAAGGATTCTGCGGATAACCAGGACTCTCCCATGTATAATTATAGGTTGCTTGGCAATTTGTCCGGTGGTATTCCCAGTTCAGTTATCTTAGTAACATGAAAGCGTGCGGTTCATTGTGACGTTTGGTTTGGATCTCACATAAAACGCTTGTAAAAATGCAGCGATAATTGGCCATTTTGTTTCTTTCAAAATTCAACTTAGGATTCTTGATCAGAGACACAAAAAACCCCTGTATGCACAATTTCAGTAAAATAGCTCAATGCCTTTATATTTTGGCCAGCCTTTCGGCGTTTCCGTCCACTGTGCGGCGTGACAATAATCGTGCAGTTCACAATATTAATCGGCGCATTAATTTATGCATTGAAGAGGAAGGCAATATTTTTGAACATTTGCTATAATTAATTTCTTAGTTACTGATTTTAATCTGTTATATTTTTGTGAATTTTAGTTGTTAAATACACACATTTCATAAAAGAAAAACATGTTTTAATTTTCATTTTGTACTAGCACATTAGTTGCAGAGCAAACTAATAATGCTGATTGCTCTCACTGAATATTTGCAAAAGTTCGTAAACTTTTTCTTATTCAATTACACATACTTTTTATTAAAAATAAATAAAACTCAAGTCCGTATTTTGAAAAATTTTATAGAAAATATATTTTTGAAAGAGAAAGTGTCAGAAAATCAAAAAATTTCATATGCCATTGTGTTTGGGACGTGAAAATCTGTTAAATAAATAAAAAAATTCAGGTCCGTATTTAAAAAAAATAAGTTGATGATGGTTTTGAAGCAATGAAACGTCGTACAGAAAATTGGTGATCACCTTCTGATAAAGGAGAAATGAGTGCTGTGGAGAAGTGTTCTTATTTTTTCCATTTGCCTCTTCATAACCGAATTATCAAACAAAAACAAAAACTCAAATATTCAGTTTTTTCCAGAAATTTCGAAAACGAAACAAAATACTGCGGATTTTTTCCGTCATATCACTCAGCATAAAATTCCACAACTTTGCTCTAATTTAACCTTGTCTGTATCTCTTACGGTTTACGAGATCCTAATGAATTTGGCTAACCGTGTGTGGGTAGTAATTATAATTTTTTTCACTGTTCTACCCTTCCGAAAATTTTGAACAAAATGTGTCATAGAGTAAGGGAAATTTATAAAAAAAATTCCTTGATAATGTCTCTCAATATACGTGTCATTTTATATTTTTCAAACTTTTTAATTTGAAATATTTTAGTATATTACTCACTGTAAATATTCAATAATTTTTCATTTAATACTTCTTTGTAGCATCTAGCACATACAGAAAGCAAAACAAAGATTTTTCCATTATTAAAGAAAAAACATTTTTTTTTCAAAATACGAATAATTAATTTATTTCAAAAACCAGCGTGCGCAGAGGTATGATAACTTACAAAATATTTTCCTTTAGTAGTGTGATGTCAAGATAATAATATCGGCCCAACATTCCTGAGGGGCATTCTGCCCATGTTTACTCTGGTATACTCTTTATTATAAATTTGAACGTGGATAGTAGCTCATCTGAAAACGAAGAAGAGGATGAGAAGGGCGAGGATTCAGAGGAAGAAGCGATGTGAGGTGAGGTAAAGTTAAGTGATGTGAAGTGAATAAGTGAATTTTGTGATATCAACTATATTATTTATTTCCGTTTTTGTGCTTTCGTAGTTCACTCCTTGAGAAATATCCTTTTTCAGGATGTTGTTATTTATTAATATTACTTTTTGTCATTTTGATAAAAATACGTCTTTCTGTTTTTATTATAGTAATAATTTTACTATTAGAATTTATTTTTAGTTTATTTATTGAGAAAAATATTTGTTTCTGCTACCATTTTGAGAGTATATTGTTTGTTTTTAAAGGTTACTTGTTACTTTTTAAATAATTTGTTTATTCTATAAGTACTAATATTCCATACCCATCCTTTCTGGCAAGAAATGCTCATACCTTCTCGCGGTTTTTACTGTGTATTAAGAATTTATATTAAGCGGACTTGAATACTGCAACCACTGTATGTGTAGTCAATACATTAAATTCAATACTTTTATTTCAAGCACGTTCCTTTACTAAAGCGATTTCTCCTACTATATGTATATCCTATATCCCGTTTACGTTGTGACTGCCTGCCTTGAAGTTACTAGTTAATCTTCCTACTCGCTAAAGGCAGTGTAATGTTAAAGAGATACTTTAAAATGACTACATTTCCATGTAACCGCTTCATTTATCATCATTTATCATCATCAAACATCATTTTGATAATATTGTTACGTGTTTGCTATCCACACAAACACCTATACTCGTAGATTCGTTGATTGAAAGTCCAGGTAACACTTACTCACTACTTTATTTACTAATTAACAATTAACAACAATAGATTAATTACTGTCTTAACTATAATTGCACTTGAACACTTATAAGTCTCTTTCTTATTTCTTCTTTACTCGCTCACGTTCAACTTAAGATTCGGCACACCGTGTGTCTTATTTATACATCCATTCACACGATCTAGATGAGTCCAGAATATTCCCAGCCGTTAGCGTACAATTCCAGTCTCATCTAACCAGTCTACACAGTCCAGTGGCGTAACACTGCCCCCTCCTTAAGCCTGAACGTCCCGATCAGGCAATTCATTATTCCCTGCATACTTGGCTAGTCTCTCTATATGCACCACCTTCATTTTAGATTTTGGATTTTGCTGAATTCTATATACAACATCGTTTAATCTAGTGATGACAGTGTAAGGTCCTTCCCAAGGGTGGTGAAGTTTCGGGGACCTGCCTTTCTTTTGTTGTGGGTTATATAGCCAAACCAACTCTCCCACCTGGTACCCTCCTGAATTAGCCTTAAGATCATAATGAGCCTTCATACGGTCACTTGCTATGGTAATTCGCTCAAAAGGAGTCCTGGCGTTATATTGCTTATTTCTTATTTGTGGCCCCATTCTTGCCGCGCAAACTTCACATTGGCGGCACCAAGCCTCCACATCTTGACGACTGTTTACCCAGTAGAAACGTTGTCTTACTTTTGTCAGGGTTTTGTTGACGCCAAAATGTCCGCCAGAGGTTTCATTATGCACTTGCTGAAGTACATCTGCTACGTGACACCTGGGGATTAACAATTTCAAAGTAACTTTCCTCCTATCTGGACTTTCCCACGCTCTCTTCAGCAGTCCATCCTCTACTATAAGGGAATCCCATTGTGCCCACAAAACCTTCAGCCCCACTGATTTATTTGAAATGTCCTTCCAATCGGGTCGGGTCCCTCTTTCTTTCCATTTCAGAATAGGACCAGTCTCGTTATCGTTTAACTGCGCTTCCCTTAACGACTCTTTTGTCCAATAATCCGGAACATCAATCTTAACGGTCTTCATTATTTGTACATTTTGTTGTTCTTCCTTACGGTGGCAAAGCTTGCAGTCTTTCTCACACGGTCTTTTGGAAAGGCCGTCTGCTATATTCCGCTCTCAGGGATGCGCTGACGATAGTTTCTCTGAATATGGCCCATTCTGCCACACTTATAACAGCGCATACGTCCTCCACTCTGTCTCCCACTACTTTGCTGTTGGGTTTGTCTCGGATCTTGAATGTTGAGCTCATGACAGTTCCTCTTAATATGGCCCAATTTGCCACACATATAACAACGGATGCCTCCATTCGGCCTCCCACTATTTTGTTGTTGGTCTTGTGTCTGCTGGGAGTTCGCTTTTGTCAGTAGTTGGGTCATCATCTTGTATAGATCAGATATCAGGTTTTGTGTTGTGTTGTATGGCTTGTCTTCCTCCACACTCACAGCTCGTACTCTCTGATTTGGTTGTGTGGTATCCTCATAGGCAGCCTTAATCTCCAGTGCATGTACTAAAGCCTCACTACTAAGCTTATGCCTGGCCAACTTAAGAATTCGCCTAACTTCCTGGTCCCTTACTCCATCGATAAATGTACCAACTGCTAACTGTTGTTGAAATTCCATTGGTGCATCAGGATAGGCTAGATGGGCTAATCTTTCTACTGCAGCTTCGAACTCCTGGAGGCTTTCTCCACCTCGTTGTCTGCGTGATTTGAGCTGAGCCTGATATACTTGGGCGAGATGTTGGTCGCCATATCTTAGTTCTAACGCTGCCTCCAAAATTCTAAAGTTTTGTTGCTGTGCGGCATGAATTGTTTGGAGCAGGTCCAATGCTTGGCCCCTTAGTGCTAATACCAATGCTGTTGCTTTTTCCTCATCGTTCCAGTTATTTGAACGTGCAGCTGCCTCAAATTGTCTCTTATAAGTTGACCATGAACTTTGACCGTCGAAGGAAGGTGGTTGTAACCTAGCACCAGACGACAGTATCAATTGACCACTCCTCTCCTTTAATTGTTGCTTGAGTCGGGCTACTTCTCCTTCAACAACAGTGATTTTTCCCTCAACTTGACCGACTTTTTCTTTAACTTCACTGACTTTCTTCTTCTATAACATCGACTTTAAATTTTTCAGTGAGAGAGAAAATGGCTGCCTGCTGTTTCTCTAGGCTTCTTTTTATATCTTCGTTTTCCTCCAATCGTCTTATTTCCAAGCCCTCCATCATTTTTTTTAAGTCTTCTTTTTCTTCCTGGCGTTTTCTCTCTTGAGCTTCCATAATTTTTCTCTGTTCGTCTTTCTCTTCTTGTCGTATTCTTTCTTGTTGTTCTTTTTCTTCCTGTCGCCTTCTTTCTTGTTCTTCATTTTCTTTCTGTCGTCTCCTCTCTTGTTCTTCATTCTCTTTCTGTCGTATTCTCTCTTGTTCTTCTTTGTCTTCCTGTCGTCTTCTCTCTTGTTCTTCTTTGTCTTCCTGTCGTCTTCTTTCTTGATCTTCCATAATTTTTCTCTGTTCGTCCATCCGTTGTAACAGTGCTGCAAGCATGTCCTGTGTTTGCTTCTCCGCCATACTTCTTGTTGTTGGCATTAACTCACGACACGTAAATCAGTTCAAAATAAAGTTTATTACACTATAAAATCCGTAAAATATTGATATCACGTCTATTTTAATAATGGATTGTTCCAGAAAAATCTTGAAACAGCACTAGAAAGTCTTATTTAGAGTCTATACTTCTTTTGTGTTGACAAAATTCACTTATCTCCACTAATTGTGCAATGGAATGTTCGAGAATTTTCACAAAATATCACTAACAAGTCTTGTTTTGAGTCTATAACACGTTTCCGTTAACACAGCTTACGTATCTTCTGTGGTTTTCAAATCGAATGTTCTAGAATTGTCACTAAAAGTCACTTATTGTCTTGTTTTTAAGTCTACAACACGTTCCCGTCGACACAATTCACGTATCTCCTGTAGTTTCCAAATAGAATGTTCTAGAATTTTCCCGAAATTGCACTAGTAGTCCGTTTTCTCAGTCTATAACACGTTTTTACTAGCGGCACTCGCGTATTTGCAGCTATTTCTAAATCGAATGTTCTAGAACTTCTCGAAAATCCACTTTAAAGTCAATATTCAGTCCAGAAATAGTCCTCAACACTGTCCAGTAGTTTAAATCTTCGTGTTACCACTAATTTCTGAGAAGAACACTGTAGAACCTTTTCGAATATTCCAGAAATTTCTCTTCCAATCCACTTCCAACACCAAATTGTTACGTGTTTGCTATCCACACAAACACCTATACTCGTAGATTCGTTGATTGAAAGTCCAGGTAACACTTACTCACTACTTTATTTACTAATTAACAATTAACAACAATAGATTAATTACTGTCTTAACTATAATTGCACTTGAACACTTATAAGTCTCTTTCTTATTTCTTCTTTACTCGCTCACGTTCAACTTAAGATTCGGTACACCGTGTGTCTTATTTATACATCCATTCACACGATCTAGATGAGTCCAGAATATTCCCGGCCGTTAGCGTACAATTCCAGTCTCATCTAACCAGTCTACATAGTCCAGTGGCGTAACAATATTCTTAACTCCAGCTCATTCGCTCGTTATACCATTCCTGCCTATGAGCGCAATGGTATGGAGTAAAGGGAAAAAAAGGTTGGTATGAAGAAATTCAAAACAACTTATTCTTGTAAATCAATGACATTGACATTAGGTATAAAAAATTCCCCTCCAAACATTACCTAAAACTCTTGTCGCAAACCTGTCTCAATCCCAACGTTCTAAAATCTCTAACTGGGAGCATCCAGATACGTGGTGATACCGCCGTTTATGTAGCCCCTCTTTAAGTCATCTGGATCAACGTATTAATACACGATTAATAGATTCTCTTATAGAAAATCAGTTTACACATTCCAATCGTATAATGTAGTGGCTGAATTGAAACTATATCATTGTTCCACTCTTAGCATCTCAAATTTCACATTGTTAAACATGAGAAGACATCTCAATAATGAACCTGCGTGGAATAAAGGAATAGAATATCATGCTTAGTATTTCTACATCTACAAAATCATCGATTTAATCGTGGCCTGCTTTGATGTTGCTAAAGCATTCAATTACACACACACACACACTTCTATACTTTAGATTTTATCGAAATGTTCCTTAAGTTACTGGATTTGGAAGGAAACTGGGTTACATTACCTCGACTAACTTTTTGTATAATATACATTGTAGTTAAAATTTTACAGAAATAATAAAATGTATCCCCTCTCTAACTAAAAGTGATGAGCCTTATTACAGACTGCAATAAATTTCATTTCTTAGAGCAGTTAAATCTGTTTCGAAAAAATTCGCTTTTTAAAATTATTATCCAGATAATTGTGTTAGTTTGTCCCCATGTGATGTCTTTATTTCTTGATGTATGTACTACTTTATTATATATTTTTTTGCACAGTTCTTACAATAAGAGTGCATTACGCATATGGGCCAGCAGAATATATAAAAAATATATACAAAAACGAAAAAAATAGTTAAATCTCTTTACTGATCTACCACAGGTCTGAAATACTGTAGATTTACGTCAAGTTGCATACATCAGATCATCTATACGTAGCAGTTATATCCATATACAGTGCATCCATAAAGTAACACATAAATTCATTATTAGGTAAATAAACAATATTATTGAAAATTCCTGAAACACGACGATTTTTGATTTTAATTAACTTTTTTTTAATATTAATTTAATATACAGTGTGATCTACCTTCGAGAAATGACGTCATCACCGATTTTTTAAATGAAACACCCCACTTTTGCCCAATTTCCGGATGTCCCCTGCTGAGCTGATTCCAAAAATGTATCACAAGTTTCTTCAACTTGGTACAGTACCAAAATTACAAGTTATTTACAAATGAATAAATGTACTAAAAAATTAAATGAAATTAACGTATTGTGATACAACTACTTTGATAAACTTTTAAAAAACCGCCCAACCACGTTTATTAGTGATCTTTGCCCCTCGACTATACCGTACTATTTTTATTGTTTTTAGGTATTTTTTTGCCGTTTTGTTTTTTTAATTGACGTTAAGAG